>JAECUM010019124.1:0-11752 GCA_016617855.1 Megalonaias nervosa | reverse complement strand
GTACGTACGTACGTACGTACTTACATACATACATACATACATGCATGCATACATACATACATACATTTGGCCACCACAGTTGTATCGATAACGATATCATATGTATGATTTTCGTTTAAAATGATACACAGAAACGTATTAGCATATCCGTTTGTTAAAGATTTAGTATGACGAAATTTCGGGACTTGAATAATCTGCATGCTTTAGCAAACCGGAGATTAGAACAATTGCATAAATTATTACAAGTATATATTTTTATTTATCAAATATGGAAAGATTCGGTTTTCGTCAATGAAGTAAGTTAATATAGAAAGACTTTATAGTGAGTTCTGATATCTCAAGACCTGGTTCATTTGTGTTTTATGATGTTATGACGTTCTTTTTGGGACATCATAAAGTGTTAGCAATCAGTATAATCGAGACAGAATATATGGATATACTGATTAAAAAACACCAAGGTCAAGTGATTAAATGCATTTTTAACTCACCGCACGCAATGACCATCTCGTGGACAGGTTACTGTCGGGTTCTGATCTCTTTTCCCGAATACACCATCCTGGCATCTGTAGGTGTAGTTCTGTCCATTTTCCACTGTCTCATTTATTGCCCCTGGTTTTACCGGAGGAGTTTTACAAACTATTCGAACAAGAAAATACATTCTCGTTAGTAACCATCTATAATAATGGAACACATTTTACTGGCCATCTATCCATCCATTCATCCATCCATGCATACATTCAATCTTCCATCCATCCATCCATCCATCCATCCATCCATCCATCCATACATACATACATACATACATATATACATACATACATACATTCATACATACATATATTCATACACACATACATACATATATGCATATATATTAAAGTTCACAATGACCGCTTAGACTTATTGATAACGATATCATATGAATTATAATGTGATATAGTTTTTCATAGTTTGATCTAACAGTGGTAATTATGTCATTCCTTTAAATAATAAATCATCTTTATTTCAGTGTGTGTTGCTTCGTTGACTGTTGCAGATTTAAGGCCCATGACCAAGCATTACACTCTTAAATATATAGCTGTGTTGTATATGGCGGTTTCTGCGTTATATGTTAAAAAGGGAAATTGTGTTGTTGTAGCCTGCAGCAACACCGATGGTGTGATAGCATCCCTCAACATCGTTCGTGATGCAGATGAGTGGAGAATGGTCATTGATTTATCGAAGACGAGTTTTAACTCTTGTTTTGCTGCATAATGGCTACGATTTGCCATCAATTCCAGTTTGTCATGCAGCGGCACCTTTGTGGCGATTTGAAGGTTCTTGCTCTCTTGCTTGGACTGCTGACTGGATACACAAATTTCTGCTGTTTTCTCTTCGAATCGGATAGTCATGCGAGAGATTCCCACTACATCAAGAGAGACTGGCCACACCCACAGTCATTGGAGTCAGGGAGGAAAAGTGTTCAGCATCCACCACTTGTTGAATCAAGGAAGATTTTGTTATCACCCTTGCACATCAAGCTGGGTTTGATTAAGGACTTTGTCAAGGCCTTATACAAAACACGAGCAGCTTTCAAGTGAAGCTAAGATAAAGGAAGGCGTCTTTGTTGGTCCTCAGATTCCTGAACTACTTCGAGATGATGTATCTGACACTGCACTGGGTGGCAAGGAAAAGACGGCATGGAACGCCTTCCAGTTAGTGGCAACACATTTTCTCGGAATCAGCAAGGTAGACAACTACAGGGAGCTTGTGGAAAACCTCCTCAAGGCATATTAGAACCTTGGTTGCAATATGTCACTAAAAATACATGTTTTACACTCTCATCTAGTTTCTATTTTCCACCGAACTGCGGAGCTGAGTGCCGAGCACGGCGAGCAATTTCACCAGGACATTGCAACAAAGGAGAAACGCTATCATGGAATATTGAGCCCATCTATGCTTGCAGACTATTGCTGTACAGTGACAAGAGATGCTCCATTTAATGAATGCAAGAGATAAGCCAAGAAATGCCGAGTAGACACTGAATAAGGATTCAACTATGTACTTATATATACATATTAGTTTTCTGCATTTTGTTTCATAATAAATTTTATTTATATTACCCTTTTGTTTTCTTTAAAATGTTACATAAACAGGACAGGTGTAATATTATCATGTAAAGCAACCATAAACACATGAAAAGACCTAGGTTTACAATTTATGACTAAAACACTACTATCTACACAATATATATAGACGTAAAATGCAAAAACTTAAGCATCTTGGAAACAGTAGTCAATGTGCTGTTTTAATTATCATATTTGAATTCAGCACATGAAAATCCATAATAAATATCATATGTTATCTCTGAAGCAGACGACTTTTAAAAAAGTTTATATCAGTGTAATTAATTGTCTCTGTGAAAGTAACACCAATATGTAAATTTTTAAGCTCTTCAAAAATCCCATGATGCGTAATGCTGGTTCCCGAGTAGTAACATAAATTACAAGTATCATACGACAGTAAATCATTCTAATAAGCGCTGCCATAGACTCATTTTGAGTACCTTGGATTTTTAGCTCTTTCGGGGGAATGTGCGAGTTAAAATTTTAATCCATTTATTCCTATGATCTTGCTCTGATAAAATGTAATGTTTCATTTAATACCTTCTTCCATTCTCACTGAAATAATCCATTAATAGACCGTTTTTTCACTAAAGTACCCAAAGAAAAGCAACCAATTGTACTGAAATAGGCTATACAACAGAACGTATTTGAACTATAGTACCCAAAGAAAAGCAATCTGTTGTACTGAAATAGAGCATAAAATAGACCGTATTTGAACCATAGTACCAACGAAAAGCATCCACCTGCACTGAAATAACCCATAAAGTAGACAGTACATGAACTATAGTACCCAAGGAAACGCAACCGTTTGCACTGAAATAGTTCATAACATAGTCCGCATTTGAACTTAAAGTACCCAAAAGAAATCAACCAACCATAACGTTCACAATATACTGTGGAACAAGATATAGTTTATACCATGCCCTCACCTTCCTTTCTCTCCCACAATTTAAAATTCAAAGTGAGAGAAAATGGAAACATATAGGAATTTGTTCCAATGTATGAATGTACGTTTTCCAATGAGATTACTGCACTCTGTTAACTATGTTGATAATACGCTTTTATTCAGGTTTCGTAATTGCTTAATGTTGTTATAGTGATTGGTCGTAAGTAATTTTACTCAGGTTCGGGATTCCATGATGTTGTTGAAGCGATTGGGTGTCTAAAGATAGAAATAATCCGACATAGAGAGAGGTGCAGATGGATAAATAGAAGAGTGATGCATTTATTTGATTTTGCCTAACACGATGTCACCCCGTGTCTCTATTTCTTAAATATAGGTGGCTGACAAATAATTATTTGGAAGACAGTGAACCAGTCTACTAGTGGGTGAATATCAACTACAGTAATGAATATACGGAGATGTACAAACTGTAACATCATTTAATCTTTGTTTCCGTTATCATATTCATAAACTTAAGCGTATATATACAATTTAAAAGAAAATATTTCACCTTTCGGGTATCTTGTAATAAACGTTCTGCTGAGAGTATATCAACTTTTGGTGCGAATCTAAGTTATTTAGTTAATTAGTGGTCTGATCCATATAAGTATTATTAGATCATTATATGGGCGCGTGTATAAATTATATTTATCAATATTCATATGTTCATAGAGTCGGACAATCTGACATATATTTCCCTACTTAATTGCTGGTTGCTTACTTACATGGGTAGCATTCAGCAACATTTGCTGTGGTATTGTGCATACATATTTCATCCCAAGGGTACGATCTTTGGTAGCAGGGGTCATTGACGATGGATTCCTGCAACAAAGCAGTTATCTGCATTAAAGCAATTTTAAAAACGCAAACCAACACGACGTGTGTGATATCTATCATTATAATTGATATCCATACTTTTTCTTCTATCATATAATTTGACATTAATTAATGTTCATATTTGAACATACCAAAGATATTGCTATTATTTTCGGACAAATCTTGTAATACCATATTATCATATTTGCATTAATCATACCTTTGATACAGAGGCAGGTAGACGAAATGTTTTATAGTATATCTGAAATAATGTTTGACATTTATAGAAGTCAAGTACATGTATATTAAGTATGCAATTCTTGTGAACAATGTATGGGTAAGTATGTCCATAACAGATGCATTATTAGCAGCTACGAAGCGATTATTCATACAGTATTTCTATAATAGATGGCTTAATGACAGATTATTCATCAATTAGAGATAATCCATGTACCTTATATATATATATATATATATATATATATATATATATATATATATATATATATATATATATGTATAGTCGACCTTCCGAAACTGTTTGCAAATTTCTTCCGTGACAAAGTACAAACCATCAGAGATAAACTTGACAACACAATTTCATTTGACTAGTCGTCACCATACAGTTGCGATACAGAATTTCAGCGACATCCGTTAGCAGCATTTGAACCTGTCTCTATGGATTTAGTACGTACAATCGTGATGAAGAGTGCACCAAAGTCATGTGAATTTGATCCGATTCCGACGTCACTGCTGCTAGAGAACTACCGCCCAGTTTCTAATCTCCCATTCATGTCAAAAATCTTAGAAAAGGTTGTTTTATCCCAATTTGTATCTCATCTGAATTCAAACAGTCTTTTTAGCAATGTACAGTCTGCATATCGCACTTGCATATCGCACTTGCTAGAGTTCTGAAACTACTCTTCTGAAAGTAGTCAATGACCATCTCTCTGCTTTTGATAGCGGAAAGATTACAGTCCTCACTCTCCTTGACTTGTCTGCAGCATTTGACACTGTAGACCATGATATATTATTTCACCTTCTCCAGCTTGTATTTGGCATTCATGATACGGCCTTACTATGGTTCAAGTCCTACATGGTCAACAGGACAGAAATTGTGTCCGCAAATGGAACACACTCCAGCCCAGTTGATCTATGCTGTGGTGTTCCACAGGAGTCTGTTCTTGGACCTGTTCTCTTCATTCTATACACTCAGCCACTCTCAAGTGTCATATATCATCATCCAGTGTCTCACCAATTGTATGCTGATGACACCCAAATATACAAATCTAGCCACCCAACTGAAGTTGAAGCTACCATCCAAGGTGTAGAGAGGTGCATTTCCGATGTGAAATCATAAATGATATTTAACAAGCTGCAGATGAATGATGATAAAACTGAAGCCATTCTGATTACAACATAAATACTTTCTCATTCACATCCTTTACCTCAGACAATAAATATCAACAACACCAACATTAAATTCACACAGTCAGTACGAAACCTAGGTTTTATCGTTTTTGTTATCAAGAGGGTACATGAGTATATTATATTAATAGTACGGAAGGAGAGTACATGTTTCATGTGTTTTATTGCATTTATATCAAGATAGTTTGTAACGCATTACTCTTTCTATTATAGGGTAGATGTGTACTTGTTTCATTATTGTATTTATAGTAAGGTGTATGTGTGTGTGTGGGATCTGGATTTTTAACGTAGCTTTACAATTTTTCAGTCATATCGCTACGACGTCTACAGTGTGGCAGTTTATAATCATGTCAAGAAATGGGGCATCATGGCGCAGACACGTAGCACTATGTCTCACCCAGTCACATTATCTTGACACCAGTCCGACCAGTTATAACACAAACCTCTTAATGATGAGCACCTTTCGAGGCAGATGTTAGTACCACGTCTATTAATCTTTGATATGACCCGGTCCGGGTTTGTACCCGCAATCTACCTCATCCGAGGCGGCCGCTCCAAACAATAGGCCACTGGAGCGATGCTTATCGTAAGAAAGGTGAATACATGTGTCGCTTGCATTACTGTATTTGTTGTAGGTTATACGAGTACCTGAATCATTGTTATAATTATAGAGGGTAGATGAGTATAGGTTTCGTATGTGTTACCTTATTTATAGTATGGATTATTTGAAATATAGGGATTATATTAAAACCTCCAGGGAAGAAAACAAATTTAAATTATAATCTCGTTCAAACATGCTCATGTATTGGACCTTCAGTATGAAAAAAAAATTATTAATACTATGAGACTAAACCCAATGGAGATGATGACATGTTCGGAAACTCAGGTTATGAGACGTATATGATGATCAGCATTTGACACTTCATTCGTGACTTTTATTAGTAGGGATGTGATATTTAGAAGTGCTTTTCAAAGCAGTTTTATTTTATGTTTGTTAAATTGCGAACTTTGACATATTTAAATGCATTGCCATTTTGCAAAACCTCCACTGAAACTTTGAAGAAGTTCTGTGTCACTCACCAGTATAAAACATTGTTTCCATGCTGAAAACTTCACGTGTCACCAACGAATATAAAATATAATATCTATGTTGCAGAATCAATAGTCCTAAAGAAAAAAGCGACATGGCATCAACAGCAAACTTCAATACATCTAAGAATAAATCATGTAACTGTAAACGTATTTAAGACTTGAATTATGTTTTGAAGCACGTGACCTTATCAATATATTTACATGAACCTTAAAAATATTAAAGTACTTTTGTTTATTCACTGGACCAAATTGTAGGTGACATGTACTCTATTTCTGTCTGTCAAATAAACAGCAAGGAGTCTAGCAGTCGTGCAAATGTTAGGTTGATTACTTTTGGTACATAGAACAGCCTTTAAAAACATGATTTGCTGTTGGCATTCTTTTTTAATTTTTATACAACAAAGAAGTTAACCAGCAATATCCACACATATAGGATTACGCCTGGATGCATTAGTCAAGCAGTAAACGATTCGGTGGTAAGTATTTCTCTCTGTAATGTAGTTGCATCTATTTCTTACAGTCATGCTGGAAAATCGGTTTCCTATGTGACCTGATATTTAAATATTTTAAAATGCAGGTTTGTGGACGATTCACTATCTCGTGGATGCAGAATTATCTCTTTTATTTTTCCTTGTACTGATAGTGTAGTGTATTGTGTCTATCCCCTTTATGATGTCAGTATTCATGTTTCATTTATGCTATTCATTAATAACTTGCAATATTTCGTCATAAAAACTGAATACAGAGTTAGGATAAACATTTAAAAATCTGAATTTGATTATTAAATTCGAAAATAGAAACTTCCATCAAGATATGCACTCTTTTAAGCCAAAAATGAGACAATTAAATATGTTCCCATAATTTCTTAGTTAGGAAAGTGGGTACGTTTATTGCATGAATATATACTACGAATTCATGTGAATTAGTAATACGATCAGATTCATCATGTGTGTTTTGCCTATCTATCCACATAAACAAAGGCGGCTTAGGATAAAATGTATTTTCTGACATTTGAATAAAATAAATGACACTTTTTGTGTCACGGGGATAAGGAAATCAGATCTAAGTCATTATCATTCTCCATTCACTCATCATCAATTTTCTCTATCTTTCCCCTCATATCTCTCTCATGAACTCTTTAAAATATTGTTATGGCCTCTCCATAATATTTCAATAATGAATGCCACTTTAAAAGCGCACATTCGGTATATATTCCTGAAAATGCCGGAACGAGTTGTAAAGTGTTTGTGAAGATTCACATAAAAGGCCAAAAACAATATGTTTCCGATACGGCATTTATTTGGACTGCGATGATGTTATAAATTTTGCCCTACTTGGACGTACTTCATCGGTGTTACACTAAAATTCCTCGGAAGGAAGTTAAAGACAGTGTTCAAAGCTTCGTTTATTGTCAAGTACTATGAAAAGACACACTTTTCCTACCCTTCATACTAATAAATAAAAGCGTACAGAAAGTTAGAAACACCGACAAAATTACGACCAGAATGATGTATGTGACTGGAAAAGTCCTGTGTTTGATCACTGGACTCAAGAGGTGGTTGATTATATCAAAGACATTGTGGGCGGCGGATGACATAAAATAAGAAATAGCATCTGTATTTGACATGTCATGCATTTTGTTATTGTTGTTGTTGTTGTTACACATTGAAAACCTAAAAGTGTCCATTGTCTTGTGCCATTTATAACACAGTAGAATTGCATGAATAAGATGACAGTTATGACTACATCTTCTCAAAGTGACGGACAAAATGTCAGTCGTAAATGTCGGAAAACATTGTATATACGCCATCCTTTTAGTTAACATATTGAGTGCTGGCCGATGTGGTTCAGGCAGAACTAAATTTGTCAAACGTGGTATTGAACATAAATCCAGTATGTTCGATCGTTTTAAACAACGTATCGTGTGGGGTTCCAAACAGTGGCAGTAAGCTTACAAATTAGTGAAAGAAAATTTATGAGAATTTATTTTATATATGATAGGAATTCCTCACCAAGACGGTATGATTGTGTCATCATTTATTCAGAGACATCTTGTTATCTTCTAATTCGATGACATATTTGGATGAAGACGAATACAAGATCAATATTGGTTAACACGAAACAGACAAGATTGCAATGAGAGTGTAATTCATCAAAGTAAAGCACATCGCACCGTCATTCCCAAAGCATATTAAATTGTGTTTTGTATAAGTCCAAAACATCAGTCTTAATTATAGCGGTTGGCGAAATTGTTTTGAACACCTTGACTAAATAGTACTTATTACCATTCAGTCACCACATGCCTACTACTCATCACATTAAACTCTACGTATCCAGAATTATATGAGACTATTTTGTACGGATTTTGTTTCACGTTTGGTGTATATAAGGAGATACAGTTGTTTGTAATTCACCTAATAAAATAAACAATTGAAAATCATTCAGTTATTCCTTTTCTGACAACATACAACATGACTTCCTGCCAATTGTCTTCTGGTACCAAATTGATACATGGAATGTATGTCAACGACTCAACGACCATGTGCTCAGGACCATGGCGTACCACATTATATCGGTGGGCTTCGGCTGTGGTCATCCGGTCAGGAGAGGGATGGGCTACGCCAGGCTGTATCTTGACCTTGACACACCACATGAAGACAACTAGCAATTCTTCTATACCGGATTGGTAGCAGACCGGGTCAACAATGACCGCGCCTACCGTTGCACACCAGGAAGGTAGAAACGACTTCAAGATCTCACAACTCTTAAACAAGGGAAAACTACCACCATCCAAGATGAAAGAATAAAAACGATCAGAGAATATGGTATTTTAGTTACACACAATACGAACTAGACTAGGTTATCAACACTTGCACAAATCATCGCTTAGGAGCCCAATTGGTAGATGTCTAACTACTACAGTGAGGAATATTTTAATTTGTATTGATTATCTTCCCTGGAAGACATTTTAGTTTTGTGGTAAGAATTGTTGTATCAACTCGATCCAATAATTGAAATTACAAGAATCAAATTTAATTGTTTGTGCTTTTATTGCTTAATTTTTTGTGTTATTTTGGTTATTTTATCTTTCGGTTTGTTTGGTAGTTTATTTTATTGTTTTAGCGTATTTATTTGCTTTCATTTGTCTTTTCAAAATGACATTCAATGATGTTTCCGTTATCAGATGTACTGACTTGATTTGAACTTGTTTCCTTTTGAAAAGGTGACAAAACAAAACTGTGGCTATCCGAATATAATTTAACGATATGTTCTTTATTTCAAAATGTCACCTTTCTAGATATTTGTAAATTTACCTTACCCCACAACGTTTTCTACTTTGAATATACCTTCATTGTTAATGCTTACTATTTATAAATACTAATTAGAGAATTAGCCCGATTCCGTCCTCTTTATAAATTTTGTCGATATTTCAGGAAGCGGAAATTATTTTATGGATATTATTGATTTTGAAAACGAATGTTGTTTATATTGTTTTATGATAAGAATAAATGTCTGGTCTTCCTCTTTCACATTCATTCTGTGACTCTTTTATTTATTGAATTAAGAACGTTTCCCTTCCCGTCCTCGTAGTGAATCTGAGGGATATTTTACCACATACATATGCTTCTAACACACATAGCGACGAGTTCACGTACCTTACCATCCATCGTTGAATTGTCATTAAGTATGACTATATGCACATAGATTGTCATCTGGTTGACAGGAAACCAATCATTGTTCTAAAGAATATAACGATGAAAGGAAGGAAGGGAACTTTTTCATGGTGCAGTTGTTTATATGTGTGATTTCGTTCCCTTCTTTCGGATCGCACTCTTGTAGTGGGATGTTTTGTGTTGGTCTTTGGTCATTACACAGACCGCTCCGGTGGCCTAGTTGTTAGAGCATAAGCCTCGTATGCGGAGGTCGCGGAATCGAACCCCGGTCGAGTCATACCAAAGACTTTAAAAATTGGTACTAACAACTGCCTCGCTTGGCACTCAGCATTAAGAGGTTAGTGTTAGGACTGGTCGGCCTGGTGTCAGGATAATGTGACTGGGTGGGACATCATGCTACATGTCTGTGGCATCATGCCCCAGTGCTAAACATAACTATAAACTGTCACACTGCAGACCTCGTAGCGATATAACTGAAAATTGTTAAAGCTACGTTAAAAATCTAAATCACACACACACACACACACACACACACACACACACACACACACACACAGGTCATTACACAACGTACTGGGCAATATTCAAACGATATCTGAAGATTAGTAACATATTTGGATAGTAAACAAAAATTATGTGTTGTATATTAATCAAACTTGTGTGTTGGACAGTATTCCAAAATGAGGTGATGGATGGTGGGCTTTGGTATGCATTCAAAAGTGAGTACTGGACAGCAACGAAAAAGTTTGTGTTTGTCAGTAGTCAAAAGTGAGGTTACCGATACTAATAAAAAACAACAAATGCTTGAAAGTACACAAGCGTTGGTATTGCGAAGCATTGGTAACATGGGTGATTTGATTTTAAGTTTATCCTGATGGATTCTAAATTTGGCGGGTTGGTGATATTTTATCTGTATCAATCACACTTTTGTACAAGATTTGTTATTGAAATTATTATTGTTATATTTGCAATATTGAAAACAAACTGCAACTTTTTAAATTTATTTATACATATTTCAGCTCTATGTCAATCTGAAATAATTTGTTTATTTTTATTTCGAAAGATACATTTGTAAATTGTTCACACACTTTTTTTTACAATTTGTGAAACTCTTTCTTCAATTTCTACATTTCGAAGGAATTTCTGTTTCATCTCTGGTAAACTACTCGGTTAGATAATTTAGCATTACTATTAGTCTCCGCCACATTTTAAATTTTCAGGACATGTTTTAGTCTGCCCTTTAAGTTCGAGAAAAATTTGGAATTGGTTGGCTCTTTTTAGTGTGGGTCACTTGGATTTAATGTTCCGGGATTTTCTCTGCTCTCCGTTAAACTCCGGTATAGTTTATATATTTTAGCATTACTTTAAGCAAATTTATTTTAGCTTCAGTTTAATCTGGTTTCCATGAGTAAGTGTGTGTGTGTGTGTGTGTGTGTGTGTGTGTGTGTGTGTGTGATTTAGATTTTTAACCTAGCTTTAACACTTTTTCAGTCATATCGCTACGATGTCTGCAGTATGACAGTTTATAGTGATGTTTAGAACTGGGGCATGATGCCACAGACATGTAGCATGATGTCCCACCCAGTCACATTATCCTGACACTAGACCAACCAGTCCTAACACTAACCTCTTAATGCTGAGCGCTATAAAGCGCACTAAATCTTTATAATGATGCGTAATGGCTAATTGACTTA
>JAECUM010019123.1:0-30942 GCA_016617855.1 Megalonaias nervosa | reverse complement strand
TGGACTGGAGCCCGCCAGTGAAACGTAGCACAGAGAACATATTTTGTGTTTAATTCTGGATCGTATGGATAGCCAGTGTAGGGTACAGAGCAGGGGAGAGGCGTGCTCTGATCGTGGTACTCTAAGGATGATCCGAGCAGCTGTATTTTGAACTTTTTGAAGTTTCTAAGTAGATATTGAGACGAACCAGACAGAATTGAGTTACAATAGTCCAGTCTTGAAAGTACTAAGGAACACACAAGTGTTTTAGTGGCATCAACTGAAAGATACTTGCGAATGGAGCTGATTCGTCTCAGCTCAAGATATGCAGCCTTGCATATGTTCATGACATGCTGGTGCAACGAGAGAGTACTGTCGAGAGTGACACCGAGGTTTCGTACTAACTGTGTGAATTTAATGTTGGTGTTGCTGATATTTATTGTCTGAGGTAAAGGATGTGAATGAGAAAGTCTTTGTGTTGTAATCAGGATGGTTTCAGTTTTATCATCATTCATCTGCAGCTTGTTACATGTCATCCATGATTTCACATCGGAAATGCACCTCTCTACGCCTTTGGATGGTAGCTTCAACTTCAGCTGGATGGCTAGATTTGTATATTTGGGTGTCATCAGCATACACTTGGTGAGACACTGGATGATGATCTATGACACTTGAGAGTGGCTGAGTGTATAGAATGAAGAGAACAGGTCCAAGAACAGACCCCTGTGGAACACCACAGCATAGTTCAACTGGGCTGGAGTGTTTTCCATTTGCGGACACAATTTGTGTCCTGTTGACCAAGGACAAGGAAATTTTGTAAAACTAAATAAATAATTTAATACTTTAATGATCATTTAAGAGGAGCTTTCGGTATTATGAATTCAATCCAAAATAATACTAACTTTCTATCACAAATCCAAAACAATAGTGATCAAATAAATTCCAGATCAAGAAAGTGCTGATGTATTCATGAATGTGTCACAATGGCACTGTCCAAAATATCTTTAAATAAATTCACAATAATCCCAAAATAATATTTCAGTCCAAAGTCAATAAGCATTTTATAGTTACAAAGAATAATATAAACAAATGATTTCTCTGAAATTAACTCTCAACACAACATTAAATACAAATGCAGAGAGTAACTGATATTAAAACAGGAACAACACTACGACATATGAACTAGTTTAAAAGGAGGGACTCCAGAGTTTATGCCAGGGACTCTCGCTAATATGCTGGGGACAGCACATGCTAGATATTAAGACTCTATGGTTTTAACAAAACCAACAAGTTTTTGTAAAATTCAACAAATAATATATTTTCCTATAAAATAAAGTGCAAATTTACAGTATTGGGAATTAAATCCTAAATAATCATATAAGTTCTATCACAAGTAAAAAAGTATAGAGTATTCCTAATGAATCCCTGGAATGAATTCAAATTATCCCAACACAGTGATTAAGACCAAACTGTCAATCAGCACTTTGTAATTCCATTAAATACTTTTTCAATAAATGATTCCTTTCAAATTGTAGCTAAATATAGTTAAAAATTATTCTATAGATTTAACTTAAAGTAGGAATGAATAATTTTTTTAACAACCTCATATAAAAATCTAAAATGCAATAAAATGACCAGGATTTGAGCTAAAAGTTCACTTCCTGAGCATTCTAAGGTGAAAACACTGTGTCAACATGTTTACAAATATCATCATAAAGGTTGCACCACCATAGACAAAACTTAGCTATCCAAACATTTGTATACAAATTAATATTAGCTTAAAGTACAACATAGATTCATCGCTATAAGTTAAGCACACAGTACAGATATACATAACAGAGGGAATACACATTTTATGATGCACTTTACATGCATATAAGATAAGACTATGATTATACAGAATACACAGACTTATACTTAGTGGATATGTACTGGAAGCATATCTATCAAAAGGCAGAATGCTAAAGGACATGTAAAAGATCAACCATTTAAATGGGGGTGGGGTAGGAGATTATTTAAAGTCAGGATAGTTTTTTTTTTCTTGTGCTTTAAGATAAATTTTAAAATTAATGCACTACATTGCATATTAGAGGTTATTTATTCTATAAATTTGTGGAAGAATATATTTTCTCCATGATACTGGTGCTGGAAATCCTCCACACCCCAACCCTCATGACTCAAGAATAATAACTTCTAGGTCTTTAAGAGTGTATATATACTGAGAAACTAATATGAGGATAGTAATTAGGAATCAAACGTAACTGATAGTTATGAGTAAACCATCGGAACTAAAACAAAATGACAAGTTGCTTAAATATGTTTTTCTCAAGTATGTATTTTCATGTGCCTCTTCCAAGCAGCATTTTGCCAAAACAGTTTATCACAAGATTCACATTTGAATGGCTTATTTCCAGCACATATCTTCATGTGTGTCTTCAAGGAACTACTCTGTGTAAAGCTTTTATCACAAGCTTCACATTTGAATGGTTTATCTCCGGTGTGTATTCTCATATGACTCTTCAAAGTACAACTCTGAATAAATCCTTTATCACAGACTTCACATTTGAATGGTTCGTCTCCAGTATGAATCCTCATGTGAATCTTCAAACTGCCATTTGCTCGAAACATTTTATCACAAACTTCACATTTGAATAGCTTATCTTCACATCTACATGGTTGATCTCCAGTATGGATCTTCATGTGAATCTTCAAACTGCCATTCGCTTGAAACATTTTATCACAAACTTCACATTTAAATGGCTTTTTTTCAGTGTGTCTTAGTATGTGAGTTCTTAAGGAACTTCTCCTGAGAAATAGTTTGTGACAAACTTCACATTTGAATGGTTTTCCTCCAGTGTGCATTATCCTGTGCATCTTCAAAGAACCACTCTGGATAAATATTTTATCACATATTTCACATTTGAATGGTTCATCTCCGTTGTGTATCATCATGTGTGTCTCCAAGGAACTAATCTGGATAAATGTTTCATCACAAACATCACATTTGAATTGTTTTTCTTCCTTATGTATCGTCGTGTGTCTCTTTAGACTACTACTCTCTCTAAACATTTTGCCACAAAATTTACATTTGAATGGTTTATTTCCAGAGTGTATCATCATATGCGTCTTCAAGGAACCAGTTTCGATAAAAATTGTATCACAAAGTTAGTATTTTAATGGTTTTCTTCAGTATGTATATTAGCACTGTACCCTGACGTTTTATCAATAAAGCACGATGAAATCTCTGACAACACGTATCACCTTATCGGTACTATAAATCAACACAAGGAGTGCAAGCGTGACCTCAGCCTCCCCTCGATTCGAATTTTGTCAGCATCCTTTGTCACTTCAGAATCGCCAAAAGACTAAAAAGCTACACATATCCATTCAAAATACAGTAACGTACCAACGCATGACTCTCGGACGACCATTGCATGAATCTAATCCGGCGAATTAACTTTAACTTTCATCATTACGGTCACAAGTCTTTCTACTTTTTCTTTTCATTCTTTTTCCTCCTCCTTTTCTTCCTTCACCTCTACCTCATCTTTTTTTTTTTTTTCTCTCTCTCTCTTTTCATTTTCTTCTTTTTCAAGCTAATCATTGTAAGCTCTGGTTTGCTCCTTTTCCTCTAGATTCTCCTTTTATTCGTTCAATTTTTTTGATCAGTGCTTTTAGTCTTTCTATGGTTCTTCTTAAATTCTTGATTTCCATCTTTACACGATGTGGGTTACAACACCAATACTCTACTCTCACCAACATTTCCTCCACGATGGGGGTTATAACACCCATACTCTACTCTCACCAACATTTCCTCCACATTCCCAAATCGTCTAAGACTTCCATCAACTTGTTCATATTCGATACGATGTTGTTGGCCACTTTTTTTGTCCTGTGTTGAATGGCGCGAATTTGATCAGTTGATTATTTGAATTTACGTCGTGTGCGCCCTATTGAGCATGTGCGACGAGTTTGTGCCTGCAAACTTAATTAATCGTTTGGGAAGGAAGAAGATCCTCATCCTCCATGCATTTATGCACACAAGGTGTGCTGATTAATTTGTCCGTTTTCGGTGTATTGTATATGCTCCACACGCAATATGATGGGCGGGAATAGTAACACGCATGCCAATCATTTCATTCAGCCAGTATCTACTGCGTGCTATTTAATTTCTCGTGGACAGCGGAATTAGAGCCACACTCCCCACATACTTATGAGTGCATTGTACGCTATTTAATTGTGGTGTCTGTCCATGGCAAGGCAGGAACGTGGGTTGGTTGGCGCCAGTCCACACGAGGGCTCTCTATGATTCCAGCAGTATCAGGGGCTAAAATTTTGTCGTCTTGTACAATTTGGAAATTTAAAAACTTTGTGCTCTTTTTTGTTTTTGTTAGAACAGATGGAGATAACTTTGATGACAGCTATGATTGATTTGTTAAGTCTGATTCTAGATTTATATTCGCCAATTTGTGTGGCTGGCCCTGATGGTCCTGGGATTTAGACCACCTTATATGTTATTACATTTCGGGTCTTTCTTTTCCCTTAGTATTTTCATTGCCGCCTTGTGCGGCTGGGTCTGTTGGTCTTTGGTGTTTTGACCACCTTATAAGTTACTAAATTGGGGTCTTTCTTTGCTCTTTGTGACTACTTGTTTTATTTGTTATGCACCTGGGTTTTGATTGATTTGTTTTTAAATTTTTTGGTTAAGTTATTTGACTTTTGTTTATTTAAATTTTGTATTTGAGTCCTGATTCAGTAATATAGTTTAGGATGTTCTGATGTGTTGCGTTAATGTTAGAGATTTAGTTTCCTACGAATTCAGGGTATGTATATGGGGATCCAATTTTCTTTTGTTCACATTGGAATTTGATTCTTTCTTTCAGATATTTGTAACAAGTGTTGAAGATGTGATACAGGTCTTCTGGTATTTGAGAGTGGAATCATTTGATGGTGGATGGTTTGAGTCCTATGTGCTTTCCAAAGCTACCAGCTAATTTGGTTTTGCCAGTGGTTAATAAATTTTTGTTCAGAGCTATTTACTGTTGGTTGTTGGATAGTTCTATTTATATCCCTCTGGATGGCAAAATGTTTCCGTCCTTTAGTACTTTGATTTCAATGCTCCTGCCATTTGTTATTAATATTAGTTTTAATTAAGCTGTAGATTTCAGTTACGCAATAATTAAGAGTTGAGGGATTTGGGTCCCCTAATTTTTGTTTAGCGACCTGATCAGTTTTTTCATTTCCTAAGATTCCTATGTGGGATGGTATCCACATGAATTATATTATCTGTTTGTTGACATTGAGTTCCTTGAGTAGAAAGTAAGTTTTACTGAGACAATTTTCTCTTGATTTTCAGTTGTTTGTTTGTATGACGCCGAGTGAGGCACTTCTTATTACTGATTTGCTTATATTGTTCTTTTTAATGCATTTCAGAGCTTCCAAGATGGCCCAGAATTCTGCTGTAAAAGTGGAGCAGAGGTCAGGTAGTCTGGATCCCATCTGAGTATTGTGTTCCTAGATCACCACTGTTGCTGCCGATCTGGTGGGTTCTGATGTTTTAGAACCATCGGTGTATATCTTGACAAAGTTTGAGTATGTGTCAAGGATTTCCATTGTATTTGTGGTTTTCAGTTACTGCTCCAGTTTGTTACCAAATTTTCTTGCTTTTGTGTTAATCGTTGGGATAAAATTACTCCAGGGGTATTCCCATTGGTTCGGCATGACATTTAGTTTTTGGTAGTTCTTTCATTAGCTTGTTATTTGTTTCCCTCCTAGTACATTAGAAACTAATTTGCGGCTGAATGGTTTGTCGCATTTGTGTATGGTTATTCTGGTGGGGTGAGTACTTGGAGCTCATCTAGTGATGTGGATGGAAGGGTACCTGTACAGATAATCAGTGCTTTTCTTTGTATCGTGTCCAGCTTTTTAAGGTGCTGTTTCTTTGCTGAGTTGTGTACTTGACATCCATAACCCAGCTTTGATCTTATGAGTGCTGTAGATATTGTTATTAATGCTTCTTGGTTGGACCCCCATGTTGTCCCTTTAAGGTTTCGTAATAAGTCTATGTCTTTATTACAACTTTTTGTCAGGTTGTTAATATGTTGTCCCCAGTTTAGGTGTTCATCGTAATGCATGCCTAAGAACTGTACTACCTTAACAAAGTTAATTGTTTTATTATGGATGCAGAGTTTGTGGTATATTAACTTGTTAATCAGAACACCCTCCTAATCCTATGCAGATCAATAATAAGATCTAAAGTGGACTATAGGTGCCAGGTGTATACCTCGTCAAAGTCGTACCTCTTGAAAATGCTAAATAATATTCAAGCAAAGGCACTATGCATATGTAGAGGAGCGCACAAAAATTCCACAAAAGAGGAAAAACAAATGTTAGCAGTAGACCCCCCCCCCCCTTCGATTACGAAGAGAAGAACTATTACTAAGATATGCGGCAAGAATATCGGTCCATGAAGACTCACACCTAACTAAGATTTGTTTAGCAAGCTGTAACATCCCCTTCAGCCGTAGGTTAGTCCCGGAGCAACCAGGGGGAAAGAAGATTCGTAAATTAATAAAACAAATCTTCAAATCCCAAATATACAAGCTGAACAAACAGCATAACCTGATGCCACACCAAGGACATGCAACATACAGCATATCAATTTAAACACAACCATGCTTGGACCCAAAAATGAAAACCCTGTAGAGATACGATCCACAATACTCTCTACCATAGAAAACTTATATCATGATTATACTAAGATTTACACTGATGGATCAAAACCAAACGACCCTATCAGAACAGCAGCCGCCATAGTAGTACTGTAGAAAGACCTAGAACTTGGAGACAGACTCCCACATCCAAAAAGGTAATAATGTTCATAAAACAAATTGATACATGCAATAAAATCTGACTGTAGCTCACAAATTAGCACAACCATAACCTAACCAGACATCAATGTTAAAATCCTGAAAGACCATACAAAGGAGGCGGGGGAAGAAGAATCGGGGGATATGGGAAAAGCCGGATGTCGTTCGCGTCGGGATGATAATGCATGTCATACAGCGGACCCTATCTCCCTCGTGATATCGACAACTGCTCCTACCCAAATGTCAATCATGGATAATTAACATCAACCTAAGAACTTGATATAGGAAACTGAGGGTAGCGAGAATATAAATAGTATAAAAATAACCGAAATTAGCAGTAGAACAACCAAGAATAACTAACACCATCCTAACTGACCACTAAAATTACAACGTATCAGGTGGCCAATTCCCCAGCCATTAGGCCCGGTCGCACAAGGCGACAATGATTGGAATAACAAAATTCAAAATAGATATATCTTATCTCACCTCTTAAGGATCAGAACAATAAGGTGACCAAAGCCCAGTCATCAGGTTCCCCGCACAAGGCGGAACTAAATGAATAGAATCTATATATAAACACCCCAAAACAAAAAACACACAGCACGTAAGATCCCAGCAGTAAACATTTATAATCTCACAGACCAATCGCTTCAACCAATAAAAAAGAGCACAATGTTATATTCAAAATTACAAGACGACGAAACAGGACTTGGATGACCAGCCTGGAAGATGCCTCCCTTGCCTCGTCCTGACGATACAATTAATAAGTGTGACATGGCACACATAAAAATGAGGTTGTAGTGGCACGATGCCTACAGCCTGGACCAATTAAAAATCACGAACAATACGTTATTAAACAGTCGCAAGTGTTCAAAGGACGCAAGCTACTCAAATTTAATAGATTAGATTAGATTCGCGCCATTCAACATTGAATAAAAAACAATGGCCAGTAACATCGTAGAGAAAATGAACAAGTGACAGGAGGTCTTCGACGATTTGGTGGAGGAAATGTTGGTGAGAGTAGAGTATGGGTGTTATAACCCGATTGTGTAAAGATGGAAATCAACAATTTTAGAAGAGCCAAAGAAAGACTAAGAACAATGATCAAAAAGGAAAAAGAAGAAAAGGAGGATCTAGAGGAAAAAGAGCAAAAATCAGAGCTTACAAAGATAAGCTAGAAAAGAAGAAGAAAATGAAAAGAGGAAGAAAGACGAGATAGAGGTGAAGGAAGAAAAGGAGGATGAATAGGATGAGAAGAAAAGGAAGTATAATGTAGTGGAGAAGATAAGGTGCTGGTGCCAAAGAAAATGACAAGACAAAAATTGGAAGAAGAAGAAGAAGGAGGAGGAGGAGGAGAAGAAAAAACCTAAAGGTCCTTTTCAGGGCTACTCCAATGCCTCGAAAAGATGCCTATTCTCTCTTGCCTAAAAAATGTTTAATTAATATTTTGTGTGATAGATTTATGTTCATAAATCTATGTTTATGTGATATGTCTATGTCTCTATGTCTCTAACCCTGTCTCTGACCGCTTCTCTATGTCTGTCTCTATTTGTCCTTAGAGTAACGCGTATTCAGGTCAGCCTCTTGCCACACTGTTCCAGCCACTTGCAACATTGTTTGTGCCCAGTACCGTGACGTCACCTCTGTTCAATTCCTATTTTCCATATACAGGCCCATTACATTCCATATGTTCAATTTTCCTTGTCCGTATACAGGCCCAACCTTTTGTCTGTATATTCCTTGTCCGTATAAATCTTGTCCTTATTATCCCTGGGGGGGGGGGATGGCGTGTCTTGTAATGTTAATTCACATTGACATATATCGCCCCCCCCCCCTTCACTACTGATGTGAATTTAGTAATAAAGACCAAAATTGCTCTTTATGCTTTTATTTATATGGCTGAGACGGGTTCCTGGCATTGTTGACGTAAATCTGCAAACAACAGTCAGTAGTTATGGTGAAAGGATCGCTTGAACAACAGATGGTTGAGAAAGAAACAAAAAACCAATTGTTACATTCAGAGAAAACCACCGAAAACTTTTGATTAGGCATTGCGTTTGACGGAACCGGGAGTAACTTCCCAAAATGTTACACATGTGTACCCTTGAACAACTAGCCATTTAAAAGTATGCAACATACAAAATAATGCCTATTTCTACTAGGGGACACGTAAATATTGGTATATCAATCAAAAAAGTTACTACATGTTTAGCTTCATTGGATGTCATTTACATCTCTCTAAATTATATTTATTGTTTATATTTAGCAAACATCTTATTTAAGTTTAAATTACAAAATGCCTTGTGCTTGTGCTCCAAAAAACAAAAGACGGACTGGCCTTGTGCTGTACGTGGACTTAAATGTGGTGTTGATTCCTTTGCTTGTAATAAGTGCAAATGTTGGATGCAAGCAAAGTGTGATTGATTGACATGATTTAAAAACTATTTCTGGACAATACCCATATGAGTGTTGTGCGTGCATTCCTACAGCCCACGGTGGATTATACAACTATGAAAGCGCTCAATATAGTTATTATTATTATCATTATTATTATTATTAGTAGTAGTAGTAGTAGTAGTAGTAGTAGTAGTATTGTTGTTGTTATTATTATTATTATGATGACTGTGAAAAAGCAATTGACCATACTGAAAGAAAATTACTTTATCATAAATTACTAAAAGAAAATAATAGAATAATAGTAGCAAAATGCTGACTATACTAAAACCCATATATGCAAATGTCAAAGACTGAAAACGCCAAATGGCGTGAAAGAAACATTTAACTGCCCAGCAGCGGTGTTTTATCACCTAATTTATTTTCATTATTTCTAAACGATTTAGAGACACATATTACAGACTAGAGCAACGGTGTATTAAGGATTTTAGTAATTTATTTATACTGTTGTATGCAGATGACTTGGTTGCATTCGCCGAAACTGCTACTCAGTTTCAAAGGCCTCTAAATAAACTGAAAGATTACTGCAACATCTGGATTTTAAAGACAAATCGGGAACAAAATTGTAGTCCTTCGAAAAGGGACTATTTGAGAAGAAATGAAAGTTGATATTTTGGTGATTTCGTAATAGAAATAGTGTCTGATATATATATATATATATATATATATATATATATATATATATATATATATATATATATATCTTGTCTGTGAATTGGCTTTTTAACATTCATGCTATATGTGTCAAAAACGCGAATAGCACAAGCGGCAAAGTCACATTATAGTTTGAAGACTAGAATCAATCTGTTCAGTAAACTATTAAAGTTAAGAATCTACTGTTTTCATATGGAATGGGTGAAATTTGGGTTAATCAAGGCGTGGGTGATGAGAAACTCTTTTTCATGGACATCGTATCGTTTTAATATAGTACGTTAAATGAACAGCTTATAAAATAATAAACATTTCACATAAGATTTTGTCTGACTTTGTTATTAATTTCTCATTATTGGAATTCGAACTTTGTCGCCCAATTATTCGTCATTTACGTCGGCATAATTATGTTGAAATCTAATCCTTCAGTTCGGTTAATTTATTCATCAATATAATTTGCAATATAAATACACTTGCCTAATATGACTGTCTGGCTTTTTGAGGCTTTGTCAGGTTATGTATGACTTTGTCTGCCTTTGTGTTATTAGTATATATTGAAAAATTGCATTTTACTGAAATAATAAGTTAAATGAACAGTTTATAAAATAAAAAGCATTTCACATAAGATTTTGTCAGACTTTGTTATTATTTTGTCATTATTCGAATTCGAACTTTATCGCCCAATTTTTGATCATTTCATACGGCATAATTATGTTGAAAACTAGTCTTTCGGTTTAGTTAATCTGTTCATCAATATCATTAACAATATAAATACACTTATTTAATTTGACTTTGCATGGCATTGTCAGGCTATGTCGGGCCCTGTGTGGCTTTGTTGGGCTTTGTCGGACTTTGTCAGGCTTAGCAGTATTTGGTAGGACCCACTTCCGGTAACGAATACTAATGCTTAGATAATGTTGCGTACTGGTGTGAACAGAGAATGATAAAGCATGTAAATGCCTGACTTTCCATACCTTTCTTGAAGAAGAACGCACAAGATAATTTTGGTTCCACAAAATCAGAAGAGATCAAGGAAATTATCTCCAGGTAAATGTATATTAAATTTGATATCGACCTCGATCTATCCGAAGAAAGGATCACCTATTTTCGGTACGTACTTGTAAATGCTGCTTATGGAACTCCAAGCGAATACATGTAGCATTCTTTTTGACTCTTTCAAATATTCGTAGCTATTGAATACGTGAGCTAAAGAAACATGCTTTTAAGATCCAGTTATTTTCAGGAAGGCGTAGTTGATATTTGAAATTATCTTTATTAAATATTTGAGGACGGGTATCTATTTATGGTACTATCACTGTCAATGCATCCACCGATAGGATTTGACTGAGATTCTTTTAATAAACTAATGAAAAGTACATACGTATTGGACCAATGTAGGAACTATACCATAATGTGTTAAGTTATTTTCTTTCCATGTTTGTGATGGTGTTTACAGTCAGCAAATGCCATGCTTTCCACAGTCATTTATTAATATTTGGACTATATACTATCATGTTTTAAAATTCGTTTTTCATATATACTATTACAGAGAAAAGTAAATCTATTAAGCTAGAGGAATGGGGGCTAGAGGCATCATATCAAAATCAATATTTATCTATAATTCTAAAGACAGAACTGGAATGCAAACGATCGATAATGCCTTCAGAATTTCTCATTCTCTTACGAATTTTAACTTTTAGCAGTCCTAGAATCTCAATCGGAATAAAAATACATGCCAAAATTGTTAAGTTGCGGACAAAATCAATGAATTTAGTCTTGACATTGACTAGAGTAAATTTGCATCCATAATGAATTTTGTTTCGGTCTACAGATATGTACATTGCTGTCACTATCAGCATCAGTCAACTTGGTGTCATTATTTTGAACCGACCAAGATACAAAACTCACCTCTTATACCGTAGAAGGAAGCCAAACTTCCAGACTAAAGCTAGCTTGCTCGCTGCCCCAATATAAAAAAAGTAAATTCATCTTGGACACACACACCCCGCAATTAGTTAAATGGTTGACAGTGCAGTTATTGAGAAAGATATTGCAGGTTCGAGCCACTTTCTGGGAATTTGTTTTATTTTAAAATAACTGCGGAGAAAGTCGAGTTTGGATAGTTGCATATATGAAGTGAAAGTCACCACTGATGAATATATCGATTGATACTAATCATTACTTGACACACATAATTTCCTTGAGAAGTAGTGAATCAACATTGATCAGTATACGTCAGTTGACCATAAACACAATATATGCAACAGCTTAATATGGTGTGTGTGTCTGCAATCTCAAGATATACGTTTAATTAGACATCTGAGCTTTTCAGTCTCCATTTGTAAAAGCACTAAAACCAAATCTCATATAAACACACACGAGGTCACAGGCGCATTCGGGCGATTATATGTGGGTGGACCATTAAGTTAGCCAAATCGGCTGCAGATTGATCCAGACCTAGAATTCTTGCAGAAGTAACTACATTGATCTGATGTAACGGCGTTAAAATTCGCCAGGGACATGCTGCTGTTCGTCGCGATAAAGCCATCAATGAACGATTTAACTGTACACTAATGGAATGATTCCTTGAACATCAATAGGCGCAGGAAATGTTGATGTAATTGCAACGGTTCCATTGTACGATCACGAAAATTGACAGCAAATCTTCCTGTGGTCGTATTGCATGCTGAACAATGAAGTTACACACGTGATTGTTATTAAACCCGCCATGACAATACGAACACCTAAGCACGTTAACCCAGCTGGTCTTGAACCAATATTGGTAGGGACCAGGTGCGCTGTGGTGAGATATCTCAAAGTACATGGAGAACTAGAATGTGTCATAAGAAAAGCTGCTGTTCCTATTTGGAGTTTAGCTACACACAAATTCTCACACATGATCTGTCACAGCAATGCGCCAGTGATTGATTAATTAAAGCTCCACTACCTACAGATGGGTTTGACCAGAAGGATTTGCAAGTAATACCAGAAAATACACATCTGCACATTGGGAAATGCAGCCAGAAAGTCGCAAACACCCCTACTTCGGTTACATTCAAGACACATCATGATGATATTACCACGACGATGACCTCATTGACTAGAAATGCGATACACTTTATATTTTCTGGAACTGCCATTATTGTAATAGCATTTCAAATGTTGCATAACTTCAAATGATTGTTTTGTTGTTGCGCCAGGTTGATGCTGTAATCCCCCATGAAATGCCATGATATTTTGTCCTTGGATGGGGTTTGTCTGTACCTCCTTGACCCAAACCATATGGCATAAGGGACAGCTCTAATGTCCCAGGAACATTCATTCAATTGAAGGGATTGTAAGTCCATGATATAGGCTGATACACCTCCCTTGTCTTGTGTTTGCTGGTTATTGTTTCTTAAAGAACAGGGAAAATGTACTGACCAAATAATCTTAGTCACTGACACGAATTATTATTTTTCACAAAAGATACAAATTAGACCTAGCCACCTTATTGAACGTAACTTAGTAGGCAACATCTTTATTGATTGTCCAACAAATAATCTGTACACTAGACCTAATGAATTTGAAATTTACTTCAATAAGGTGTTTTTTGGCAGTTAGATGGATAACAAATTAAAAAAGTTGATGTAATGATACTTGATAACTCACATGGCCAGTATCTGGTGGCTCAGGTGTTTTTACTGGTGAAATGTCGGGTTTAATACCATTTTTCAGCACATGACAGGCTAGCAATGATAGCCACTATAACTGGTGGAGGAAGAACCTGGAAAAACTCTGGTAAAAACCACAGACCACCAGGAGGCTAATGTCGAACCTTTTCACATACCCACATTAGCCAAGCCAGAGACTCGAACTAACACAGATTGAGGTAAGTGGGCAGTAATCAGTAATGGTGATAACTTTAGACAACTCTGCGACCCATTTCCCATTCCACAAGAGTTTATGTATATATGTATGTATCTATGGATGGATGGATGGATGGATGGATGGTTGGATGGATGGATGGATGGAAGGATGGATGGATGGATTCGTTTATCTCTGTATGTATCACATTATCCTGACACCAGGCCAACCAGTCCTAACACTAATCTCTTGCTGAGTGCCAAGCGGGACAGCTGCCAGTACCATTTTTATAAGTCTTTGGTATGACTCGACCGAGGTTCGAACCTGTTACCTCCCATATCTGAGAGGATGCTGTAACCACTTAGGCCATCGGAGCAATCTATGTGTGTGTGTGTGTGTGTGTGTGTGTGTGTGTGTGTAAAACTAATCATTATGATTTATATATTCATGTACTTTCATCATTATCATTACCATTTCACAATTATTATTATCATACATTGTTCAGCAGACTATATGCAACAAGTTGTATGATATGCCATTTGTAACATACATAACTGAAGATGTTAGATATAATTAATCCTCACTAATTTAGCCTTGTGTAAATTTTTGCTACTGTAAAGGTATAGTGCGATCTATATGCATACATAGATGAAAATCTTTTGTATCAAAATCAACATACGGGTACATATTCAGTTGATACTGTAAATTAATTGATGCACAGTGTGAAACATATGTTCACTAGATACAATAATAACTACTGTTATCAATAGATATCTTGTTTCAGCTCTGTCAGTCAGGTGATAGAGAAGTTTATGTTGTTATGCTGGCTAGTGAACTTTTCCTCTGTGAAAATAGAAAACAAAGCAGGAACAAAGCAATTTCTATATATATATATATATATATATATATATATATATATATATATATATATATACTGGAAAGCACATATGACAAAGACAATGAACAAAAGGTAAATTTCCGAATAGAGTGTCCATTTTTACACAATAAACATAAATCAAGTCACCAAACCTTTTTGAATTACTATAAGCAATCAGCAATTGTCTCTCGAAAGGACCGATGCTCTACTAGGCAAACATATCAAGAAATCCATTTCTTTTTATTGTCGAACATTTAAACCATCTCTGATACCCTTCAGCAATTATAAGATTTATAATTTTTTGATGCGGTGATACATAAGCTGGGTGTCTGCTTGACATCATTTTCATTTGGGACAAAGAAGATATCATTAGAAGTCTTTATGTGAAAAAACACATGTAATAATGGTCCTCCATTCAGGAGAAGTGACAAGATTTATTAAGTCAGTTGTCATGGCAACCATACCGGATGCATGATTCACATCAGCTAGCTATCATAAGAAGTTTATTGGTGAAAACACCATGTTGACATATGCATTGATTTGGAGAGGAATACAAATCATATTTTCAATACTTTCCGTTCCAAAGGCATGGCAATAACAAACTTTTCAAAATGCCTGCAGTGGTGGCCATATTAGATGTCAAATTGGCACTATCTTTATTTAAAACAAATTAGACATCATCAGGCACCTCAAGATGGAATCCCATGTTAACATGACTTTCTGTTAATAGTAGAGTTGTGATAACAAGAATCTTAAGATGGTTGCCACTCTGACTGTACTGGATGTCAGATCAGCACTGTTTATATTTAGGACTAGTTACCCATTATGAAAAGTATTTAAGTGAAAACCCCATTCTGCTACAACATTCAAGAGGAGTAACTATAACAAGATTTTCAAGATGGTCACTGTGGTGGCCATACTGGAAAACTAAGCAGCACCATTTTCATTTCAAACCAACTAGACCATGGTAAGAATGTGTGTGTGTGTAAAGTTTCATGGCAATCCTCCAAGTCGTTTAAGAGGATTTGTGATAGCAGTCTCGCACTAATGGATGGGTGGATGATGGACAACAGACTATCTCATAATCTCTTCTAATCTATGACCAGCTTAGCTAATAACAAGTAACTTTAAACGCACACACACACACACACCTACTGAAGGCACAGTGTATATGTATTAATGTATATGCAGCACTTGAGAAACTGACCATTTCATTTCTGGATTCAGGTGGACCAGGGAATTCCTTTTCATTCGTGATATATTCTTTTTTTAAAAAAACTGAAGAAAGAAAGAAGAGGCAAAAAACCCCGCATTTTTGCCGCATTCCATCGACACATTAGAGAAACCAACCAGAACCAGTCTGCTGGGGACTGGAAGTGTTCCAGCAGTCATTGTGACCAGTGCAGTGATGCGTGTCTGAGTAATCAGATTAAGACTAACATGCCTACAAAACATGCTGTCAATTGATTACTTTGTTGTAATCTGAAGAGTTTAGCCCTAATTTTTTTTTTAAGTATTATAGATAATAAAGGGATCAAATGTGGTCCATGATGGCTTGAGAGGTCTCGTTAGGATTGTACAACTAGAGTCCAGGACTAATATTTTGGTAAAAATAGGAGTCCCACCCGCAAATGTTGCAGTCCCTTCCCATAAGCATACTGGAATACCTGAAGTGGCTAAATGTCCTGAAGAGAAGAACCAGTTGTTGTCGCTGAGTTTAATTTTCCAAATTCTTTACACCACTGACATATAGCTCGTTTGTCTATTAAATATTAAAGCCAGTCTGAATTTTGTCAATTCAAGGAAAGGCCTTATTCTAAACACTAAGACAGGCATCACACACTTTCTTACACTTGGTTACTAGTCCAGCTAAATTATCAGTTCTAGCAACTTTAGCACTTTAGCACTTTAGCACTCTTCTGAATCCCATTACAATCTTCGTCAATTTGCCCTTTAACCGCAAAGTACTTGTCCAAATTTGCTAATGGCATTTTGTCTAAGTCCTGACATGCCTTGATTTTGAGGTCATATGTACTATTTATTTGGCTACATGTGTTAAAGAACACAATAACGAAAGCTAAAGTTGTTCATTTGATGTGCTCTTGTACACATGTACATCACTAGGTCTTTCTGCCTCTGAATTCGGTCATTGTAAATATCAGCACATTTTCCCACCACTCGGCAGCTAGTTTAAGTCTTAAACTTGCCGCCCAGCTCTTGGGTCATGATCTTTTTGATGTACTCTTATAATGACAACATGTACATCTAGGGGCCTTTCAACTACTGAATTATGTCATTGTATATATCAGCACAGCTACAATGATCAATTGATCAACACATCTTCCCCAATCAGCAATTGGTTGAAGAAGGACTTCCAAGCCATTGAATTTGCTGCCCAGCTATTGCGCGGGTATGGAAGACTCCTGTGTAAATGATCTTCTACATCCCAGATATAAAATTTGTCTCCAAATACGCATGATTAAGCATTTCTGAGACCTCTGGGCTTTTGCATCTTTGATTAAAAGTTGTCTGTCTTTGAGCATTATTGGGATATAAAGAAATGACTGACTAAAATGACTTTGGCAGAATCAAAAAAGTATTTTGATTTTTAAAATTTGTTAACGGCCTTGTTTAATTGCCATTGCATTTTTCAAACTGATTAAAGTTAAAACTTAATGAATACTGTCCTGTGCTCATGCTTATATTAGTGTAACACTGGTTAATGATATTAAGCGGCACCTATGAGCAACATCAAAAGTGTAAAGAGAAACTGTATAAAGCAGGACAGACTTCAGATGCTAATGAACATAAACTCAGATGATCATGTAAGAAGTTCTTTGATAGAACAATAACAAAGTGCAGGCCACAGGAACAAGCGGAAAACATTGCTTTACATGAAATATTTTGAGATCTGAATAAACACAAGGCAATTTATAAGTTTTCTTGTTATCTTTCCATATTTAATAGCAACATGGTGTGACAAATAATAGTAAATAATAGTGCAATTTTGGTCTTGTAGAAATTAGAGTCAGGGCTTGTAGAACTAAAGTCACTTTTGTTATTTTTAAATGTCACCTGGTCTGGGCCTGTGTATAAAAACATTTTTTTGCACATTGCTTTGTGAGTGCTAATTACAGTTAACACCCATTCATAGGTCACATGTTTCGCAGCCTTTAATAAAAGTGTGGATAGGAGAAAAGCGTCATCAAGGAAAATAGAGATAAATATTAATAATTTACAAGTCATTCAATCGGTTCAAAATTAAATTCTGCATTTCAACAGCATGAGCAAAAATGAACACTGGTTCCCACCAGCCATGTACCCATGGGGTTTGATGCTTAGAAATTTAATTTGAACTATTTCTAATGCATGGTAATCCCAACCTGTGCATTTTTATGATGTACATTGATATGGACTGGAGCAGCAATCGTACAATACCCATGATTCCCCTCTACATGACTACTGGTTATACCCTATCAACATATGCAAACTC
Organism: Megalonaias nervosa; assembly: GCA_016617855.1. NCBI lineage: Eukaryota > Metazoa > Mollusca > Bivalvia > Unionida > Unionidae > Megalonaias > Megalonaias nervosa. The sequence goes on along the minus strand of JAECUM010019123.1, from coordinate 12,773 downwards.
AATATGAATTAGACAGAGCTAACAGGTCACTGATGTCATGCTTAGGTGGGCATAACTGACTCAAGGTTAGATAATTTTGATATTATTGTTGCCTTTCATGATAGAGGAAGGGGATAAATAATTATTTTATTAGATTAAAAATGTTAATAAATACTGGTGTTTACTTGATTGAACATCAACCTACATGTGATTCTACCAAGTGGTACGACAAAAGAAGTTTTAAAGCCTGTCTACCACATCTACCATTTTAAGTTGAAATCTACCCTGCTGCTTATGAAAAATAAAATAATAATAATATTATTATTATTATTATTATTATTATTATTACTACTACTACTACTACTACTACTATTCGGTGTTTGTGCATTTTAGTCTTACACAACAAAAATCAAGTGGGAACCAGTCTACTGGAGATTGAAAATCTTATAATGGCACAATAATGTGTGTCTGAATATTTGGATTACGAAGGCTAACATGTCTACGAAACCTGCTGTTACTGATACTCTATTACCTGAATGTTTTAGTCTGGAGAGTTTGGAGTCAGATGCAGGATGATTTTTGAGCACTAAATGGACCAAAGGTTTTCAAGTCATTTATTAAAAGTACATTGAATGGAGGTGGAAGTAAAAATAACGACTGACCAAACGAAATGATTTTTTTTTTAATTTGATTTTTTATATCGATCTTTCATATTTTTTTAATTGTTTTTGCATTGCTCAATAGAGAAATATTTAAAGGCAGTTGATTTATGTCAAAAGCTTTCTCCCAAAGCTAACGAAACACTGGCTAATAAAAATGAAACTCAGGATTACATCTCATGTCCAACTCAGAAACTTTCTCTTCAGGATGAACTTAGCTTGAATGAGTTATGGAGAGCAGTCAGCAACCTGAGAAAACCAGCCACAGGAAACTGAAGTTTGAAATTTATTGCAGGCTCAGTGGGGTTGTTTTGTCGTTGCTATATTTTAATGATACAGAGGAGACGTTTTCCATTCTTCGCAAAATAAAACAATTCAAGGAAATAAAGCTCAAGAATCTGTTAAGAGTGAAACTTAATAACAAATAATGGCATCAGTGGTCACCAGTCAGTAATCTTGTGGTAGAAACTAAATATCATGATATGCTTGTGGATTTTAATTTTTAAAAATCTTTGTCATGAACTAAAGGCTATTCACATATTCCTTTCTCACTGAATTGTCTGTCATACACTGGCTTACATTGATAATTACAATGGCTCAAAGACGTATACAGTATCTACTTATTCTGCCTCAGTCTTATAAATGATTTTAGTGATGTCCCTGATCATTCCAACCCTCAGACTATAAAACCTATAAGAATTCTGATGAGAATGAGAGTAAACAGAGACGTAAGAGTTCTTTAGCATCAGATTTCTGCACAAATAAACCCAGCTATGAGCTCTTGACGCAAAAACCAGCTACTCTTGAGATTTTAGTTTTGACTCCTGAGATTTGGTGTCAAGAGTCAAATGACTCTTCAGTTTTCAAATCAATAGAGAACTCTGATTAGTTCCTTTTTGTTGACATACCCAACTGGCACTTAACTAAGAATACAGAATTTAGAGGGACTCCATGCATCTGACTATCTGATGTTTATCTTCAGTATGTGTTCCTATGCGCATCTTCAAAGCACTACTTGTCATAAACATGTTATCACATACACCACATTTGAATGGTTTCTCTCCAGTATGTATCCTCATGTGCACCTTCAAACCATACCTTTCAACAAACATTTTAAAACAAACTTCACATTTGAACGGTTTATCTCCAGTATATAGCATCCTGTGCATCTTCAAAGCACTACTCTACCTAAACATTTTTTCACAAATTTCACATTTGAAAGGTTTTTCTCCAGTGTGTATCATTATGTGCCTCTGTAAGCCACCTTTCTGCCTAAATATTGCATCACAAACTTTGCATTTGAATGGTTTATCTCCAATATGTGTCATCTTGTGTGCATGCAAAGCTCCCCTCTAGATTAACATTTTAACACAAACGTCACATTTGAACGGTTTATCTCCAATATGTGTCATCTTGTGTGCATGCAAAGCTCCACTCTGGATTAACATTTTAACACAAACGTCACATTTGAACGGTTTATCTCCAGTGCGTTAATCCTGTGTCTCTTCAAATTGCCACTTTGTCTAAACAGTTTATCACAAACTTCACATTTGAATGGTTTATCTCCAGTATGCATCAACATGTGTATCTTCAAATTACCTTTCTGGATGAACAATTTATCACAGACTCAACACGTATGGTGCACCTCGAGTATGTTTCCACTTGTTAGTCCTCAGAGCACTAGCGTCTCTATTCCATATGTCACATTTGTATGGTTTATATCCAGTATGTAACTTCATGTACCTCTTTAAGACACTGTCCCGCTTAAAACGTCTACAACAAACTTCACATTTGAATGTTTTATCTCCAGTATGTATCCTATTGTGCATCTTCAAATCACTACTTTGCCTACACATTTTATCACAGAATTCACATTTGAATGTTTTCTCTCCGGTATGTATTGTCATGTGCCTATTCAAAACGCCCCTCTTCGTAAACATTTTATTACAGATTTCACATTTGAATGCTTTTCCCCAGTATGTATCCTCATTTGCATCTTCGAGTTCCTATCTTGCCTACTCCTTTGCATCCCAAACTTTCTTTTGAGTTGCAGTGACTTGATCATAGTTAGGCTTAAAACTTAGTTCATAGTGATTTTTTCTCAGTCGTAATTAATACCTTTTGAGCTGAAAGGTATTTTTTGTTGTTGTCAGTTTGATTGAATTTTTCCATTTCTCGGACTTAATAATTTATTTTCCCTGGAAACCACTTGTGCTCATTCAAATTCTTAGACAAAGACATTTTTTTGGAAATTATTCGGAATTCTAAAGCCGGATTATTATTCTTGGTGATTCAACAAGGAACTTTTGACACATCAACACTTATCAGATTATAGAAGACGTCATCGCCTTCCATCTTGGAACTTCATCGGGATTCGAACTGTGATTCACTTGCGACTTTTTATTGTCAGGACTTATATTCATTAATTCTAGGATTAATATTTGGATTAGATTCTTAAACCGTAAGTCCGTTTTCTTATTTTTACCTTGTTTTTCTAGGGAAATAAATTATCTGTTAAATTTTACAAAGCTTGTTGGCTTCACTCTTTCTGTTACTTTTGTACGAGCCTAGTCACTTAACAATACAATACATACATACATACATACATACATACATACATACATACATACATACATACATACATCCATACATACATACATACATGGAAACATACATAAATACACACATATATACATAGTGATCTCATTTTTAAAAGAGATATTTATATCAATAATTTAAGATCCAGACTGATGCTAATTATTAAGTAGCCAACTTTGTAAAGTCCCGTATCACCGCTGCATCTAAAGGTCATTCTCATTTTATTGCACTTAGTTCTAAACAAAATTAAAGAAGTTGCAAGAAAAGAATTTCCATTGACTTTTCCATTTGATTATTTGAGTAGAAAAAATGCCGTATGACTGACTAAATTTATAATAGTATGTGTTAAGAAGCCCAGCTGATACACAAACCAAAGTCCCGGACGAGGATCAGTCCTCTGGGAAATCCTAATTGACACATGTTATTTCACACGTAGGCCAGATATGACCTTGGCTGAAAATCAATGATTTCTTCACTGAGAATGAATTAAAAAAATAAAATAAAAGTTGCTTACATTACAGGTGTTATTGGTACGAGATCTAGGTCACCGATTGATACAATGTAAACAAGCTACTGGCTTGTTTACAAACAGAACTGAACTGAATGTTCTGGAAAAATGTAAACTCCAGTGAATAAAGTTATCAATCCAATAACATGTAATGGAATAAAGCAAAAAAAAAAAAAAATAAAAAATTTAAAACTAACAAACAAGTAATTAAATTGCATATACGTAACAGTATGTATGTGTGTATGTATGTATGTATGTATGTATGTATGTGAAAGTAGATGTGTACGTATGTGCATATACTTACATGCATATATATATATATATATATATATATATATATATATATATATATATATATAGGTATATGAATGGATGCATGTATGTATATGTTTATATGTGTGTATATGTGTAGACGTATAAAATATCTCTAAATCTGGAAGATTGCATACAGGTAATCCTATGTGGTAAAAAGTAGTTAGCGGCACTTGTAAGCTTCATATATTTTTTGCAAATATCTGGACCTTGGAGGTCCGTGGTACATTTATAGTCTAAGTGTTAATATATTACCTTAGCAGCATCTACTTTCCCCTACAAGTTTTGTTGTTCCCGCTGACAATCTTTATTAGAGATAGACATTATATTTTATCTCACTAGCTTATAGGCATCATATTTTGTCTCACTTGCTTACTATTAGCTTCATTTTGTCTCCTTTATGTACCTATTTGCTCATGATTTATGTTGTAGTACCTCTGTTATTAGAGCTGATTTTCATGTATTTTCATGTCCGCTAAAAATGATGATAATAAATGTTATATGTATGAATACTAATAACAAATAGCAGATGAACAGGTAATAATACATATAGTTACAATTTAATATTTTCTTGCCATATGTATGAGTACTAATAGCAAATAGCAGATGAACAGGTAACAAAGCATATAGTTACGATTTAATATTTTCTTGCCATTATTCTATTTTCTGTTGCTAATGCCTTAAGTAATAGATTAATTTATTTATTAATTGATTTTTTATTTTTATTCATAAATTTATTTAAAGCCCAGTACACCAATGCTTGTCATCTGTTTTGCAAGAAGTCATTAACTTACAGTGTACCTCTGACACTAATTGTTTTTTTCTTTCTTCGTTCTATTTGTTTGTTTATATTATTTCTTGTTTGTTTTCATCACTATCAGGTGCATGGTTAACTTAAAAATTTAGTTGCATGCTAATACTGTATCCAGTTTTAGGTTAGAGAGAGTTCAGGGTGGACTTTTCCCTGGTATATACCAAACCATCTGTAGTCTCTTAATTGATATATATTTCCTCCTTATGTTGTAAGTATAACCACTATCTTTGTTGATCACAAAATATGGAGCCTTTCATATGTGAGGAATTTATATTTCTACACTGAAAATGGATAGCTCAAAAATTAAAATATTATCTGCCAACTGTTCAGTAGTCGGAGAGAGAGTTCGAACAATATAAGAATGTTTTTGATTATCTTTGACAAAACAAAACAGTGCAATATGTATTACTTACTAGATACTAATTTTACCGTCGATAAAATTTCACATTACAGCACGATGGGGTTATGAATGTACTTCAAATTGTTACAGGTCAAATTCTCGAGGTGTTTGCATTCTGTTCAACATCAACGTTGAATATGATACAAAACAATTTAAGAAAGATCCTGATGGTAACTTGATTGCATTAGATATTAGAATTGGTGTAAGGAACTTTACTTTAGTTAATATGTATATGGGACAAACAGTGACTCTCCAGAATTTGACAATAAAATCATATGATATTATATATGAATATGAAAGTGTATCTTTTGTTATACGTGGGAACCTTAACATTGTTCAAGATCCAGAACTAGATTCATAATAAGTATAGAAATATAAATACCCCTAATGTTAAGAATAATCCATTATTAGGTATCAAAGAAATGTTTAGTCTTGTTAATCCATTTAAATCCGGGACTAAAGAGATACCCAAGGAGAAGAAAAAGTCCTTTAAAGCAAAATAGATTAGATTTCTTTCTTGTGTCTGAATCTCTTAATCCAAATATAGGTAAAGTGACAACTGAACCAGGATATAGGTCTGACCATTCAATGTTAATATTATATTTTAGTTCAAATAATTTCATAAGAGGTTTGTGGACATTTAATAAGTTTATTGTTTGATATAAAGTATATTGATGAAATCAAAAATTGAATGAATATAATAAAATTAAATTATGCTTTAAATGAATATGTAGGAAATATTGCCAACAAATCGAATTCAGATCTAAGATTTACCTTATCAGATTCATTTGTTTTTCGATACAGTGTTGATGGAAGTTCGTGCAAAAACCATTTAATATACTTCGTATACAATGGAATGTAAATTGAAACAAGAAAACGAACTTGTACAACAAATGCAGTCTTAGGCGAATGGTTCAATGGGTACGTATAATTTAGAAATATTGGCGTCTACGAATAGAAAGCTTGAAAGCATGTGAGAAAAGCTTCAGGGAAGTATTATTAGGTCCAGAATAGAGTGGCTAGAAGAGGGCAAGAAACCAACAAAATAATTGTGCCATCAAGAATATAGAAACTACGTGAATCAAACAATAAACAATTACTCAACGATGACAGTGAAATTATTACTAGTCACTTTGATATCCATGGGGAAGTTATAGAGTATTATTATAGTCCATATAATGAAAAAGAGATAGAAGCTATAGACTTAGAGGTCCTTCTAAAAAACCATACAATTCCTAACTTCACCGAAGAGCAATCATTAAGGTTAGAAGGCAACGTTACCCAAACAGTAGTATCTGACTGTTGAAAATTATGAAAAATAGCAAAAGTCAGGATCAGATGGTTTGACATCTAATAGTCTTTTGGATTGACATTGGGGACTTTATAGTCAGAACATTAAATGCAGCATATGAAACTGAATCATTCTAAACTGTTTTGAGACAAGGCATTATAACTTGCATACCGAAAGAGGATAAACCAAAACAATACTTGAGGAACTGCCGCCCACTTTCTCTACTTAATGGTGTATACAAATTGGCATCAGGATGTATTGCCAAAACATTAAGGCAGTATTTAATAAAATAATATGTGACGATGAAACTGGTTTTGTAAAAGGAAGATATATTGACAAAAATACAAATGATATTAAGGACATTACAGACGAGTTACCAATTCCCGGTATACCATTCTTAATCGATTTTGTAAACGCTTTTGATTCTATTTCATGTCAGTTTATTCATTATGTTCTATGTGTGTATAAACCGCTCCGGTGGCCTAGTGGTTAGAGCGTCCGCCTCGGATGCGGGAGGTCGGGGGTTCGATCCCCGGTCGAGTCATACCAAAGACTTACAAAAATGGTACTAACAGCTGCCTCGCTTGGCGCTCAGCATTAAGAGGTTAGTGTTAGGACTGGTCGGCCTGGTGTCAGGATAATGTGACTGGGTGGACATCATGCTACATGTCTGCGGCATGATGCCCCAGTGCTAGACATCACTATAAACTGCCACACTGCAGACATCGTAGCGATATGACTGAAAAATTGTTAAAGCTACGTTAAAAATCATAATCACATCACCTCACATCACTATGTGTGTATAAGGCACTGGACTAAAACAATTTTATTGTAATATTTCATCGGCAGTTCTACAAAATTGTTTTCTTTCAGAGTTGTTTTAATTTTTTTTTAAATGTTTAGAAAGATTGATCTAATATCTCTGTATCCATCTGTTCTATAATAATAATAATAATAATAATAAATATAATAAATAATAATAATAAATAAGAATAATAAATAAATATAATAGGTATCAAGCTAAAGGAAATATAGTTTTTGCTGTCACAGTTGCAGGTGATACTGCTTCAATTCGTGATGGCTCCTTTGAGTTCTTAGAATCTTCCATTGACGTATTAAACTGCTTTGCAAGAATTTCTCTACTAAAACCTTAAACTACCAAAACAAGAGCTGTTTGCATAGGAAGCGGGAAGTGCAATAGAGAAACAATTTATCGCGGGTTAAGATTAAAATGGGTGACCGTATTTACATCTGTGGACATCAATTTGTGAATTTGGATAAGATGGTAAAGATGAATTTCAAAAATAAAATGTAAATGATTAAAAATTGTTTAAAACATTGGGAAACGTAATCCTTAACACAACTGGGTAATATATCAGTTCTGAAAACTTTAATTATTCCAAAGCTTAATCATTTATTCATCTCGTTACCAAATCCTCAGCAAATGGTTATCAAGGAATTAAATTAATTCTGTTTCAACTTCATATGGAAGCAAGAAGTAGATAAAACTAAAAGAGAGGGCATGCATCAAACATTTCCGAAAGGTGGCATAGTAATGAGAGACATTGGTAAATATATAATAGAATTGGAATTAACATGGATTCGCAGAATTCTTCTATTCAATAGAAAATTCGTCAATTTGTTCGAGTATGAAATATGTTTTGTTACATGCCTTTTCTTATTTGGAGATGAGAAAATGTAATGACTTTATCCCAAAATAAGAGAAACAAAAGGCATTCTGTCGTGATGTTTAACTGAGTTGAGAATTGTAAAGCTAAATATGGTCTTAACACGAATTTCCTTTCTTTTCAAGGTATAATTTAATGTGTCAAGTTCTTATGTCAAAAAAAAAAAAAAAAATAATAAAAAAAAAAAAATATACCTTGACACCAGTTAGACTATTATTCCATTTCAATTTGGAAAGTGTCTTTCATAATAATAAAGACTGTAAAGAACTTTACAAACCGCTCTTGAAACCGACTGTTAAGCTAACCCGTGACAAGAAATGGAGTGAAAATTTCAATTTGAATATGGGTATGTGTGGCCTAACATATACTAAAATTTTTAAAATAACATGAAACTAAAATTAAAATTGTTTGTTTCAATAACGTGTTACACACAACATTTTACCAATAAATTCATTTTTGTATGAAATATAGTTGTCTGATTCCGATAAATGCACTTTTTGTACAAAATGTACTGGACACAATGCTGCATGAGCTTGGGAATGTGATGTGATACAGAGGCCGTGGAATGGTGCGACCTGCTTGATTCGGAATAAACTGAACATGAATAATGTGCCACGTGCTAAGACTGTAGTATAGAAAGACTCCAGAACAGATGGAATATTTGAGCACCGTTTGTATTTTTGTTTTCTTTGAGCCAAATATTACATCTATATATGTATAATGAAAACGTTGTGCTTGGATTAAAGTGGTTGAAAGATTGCTTTTTCTTAAAGAACACTATAATTTGGAAGCATATACTGCAATCAAGTGTTGATATGGGGAACAGTGTGAGTCATTATTCAATTAGCAGCAAAGAGAGATTAGTGCTATAATTAAAATTCACTTTCTATAGCGTGATGTACATTATAGCGTAAAATGTGTTTGTAACACGTAATGTCCCTTCATGACTGACCAACTGATATGATTTAAAATTCTCGTTCTCTCCTTTTTCTTTCTATTTCCTTTCATCTTAGAGTGACGAATAATGTTTGTTTAGAACTATTGTACAAATACGTATTATATGTATCATCTCTGTTCTCTTATATCACATATATATAATCTATTGGTTGAAGATTGTTAATTTGCTACTTGCTAAAATAAAGTCGTACAAGCACCACGCTTGTGTTAGATTCTATCTATTCTCATTTGAGATTCAATATATGAATTCCCACCAATCGCAAAATGGTTTGGGATTCATGTTTTCAGGCAATGAGTACGCATCTTGTCCATATAAAATTCAATAGCAATTTATCTTCCTGTTATGTTGTCTAGTAATGTATGTGATACACAGGCTTTCTGTTGACTTTTGGATATACGCCTATTTCGCTACATAGTACATCAGATGCCGCTGTAATTTTCCAAGCGCAAGAAAATCCACCAGACTTTGCATAAAAGATACCATCTTCCTCAAAGCTAGGCGAACACAGTAGAGAGTAAGTCTGTTTTGTGTAGTAATCTTCATTCATAATCATTTGCATGCAAGTGCGCGTGCGCATTTTTAGTTGCTTGGCAATGTGTTGTTCTCTACATATAGCTGTTGATAGACCAATAAAGACGCAATTGCTGTCAAATGTCTGCAGAATTGATGGAGATTCAAGTCAGCATCACAACGTTCCAAGTGATTGAGAGACTTGAAGTCATGCATACATTTGATATCTTGAAAAAAGATGTTCCTCTCATACTGTCACTTTGACCTGGCAAGAGTGGAATATTTTTCCAAGGCCTTCAGATAGTTAAAACCGTTCTCGGCAACCTACAACCGATTTTTCGCGTTAAATCAGTTTAACCTGGAACAGTGATCCCAATAGAACCAAAACGTAATCGCCACTTCAGATGAAGTTTTAGTATATATAAAGGAGCTCAAGTGGGTAATGATTTAATATTGAATTAATGAAATGAGTTGAATAATGTCCTGATCTTGAGAGCCTTGACGAGCAAAAGTTGGATATCATTCGACGTGTTTCGTGAACTTAATATTAAACCATTACCCATTTGAAATTTTGTTTATCTCATAGCTTTTATTTTTAATGTAAATAAGAGTGAAAGAAGTACTAATTTCATTCATTCTGACTCAATCACCTGCGCTTTTCATCTGTTGCGCGTAAAATGTAGTCCTTTGGAATTTTTAGCGCTGTTATATAACTATTAAATTAATTAGTTTTATTTTTTGCCTATTATTATTCCAAACGTATATGCCCTTATATATGAATATTTGACTCAAGCAACATAATTTTTCAACACTGAATGTATATGTAAGTTCAGCATGATGTCACATAGTTTTAGTTAGGTTAAAGAACTGTTTAACAGTGAGAGTGTATCACTGTCAGTTTCACTTCTAAGCCTTCAAATTGTTGGATATGTGAAAAGATGATTATGAAAGCAGATATTCCAGATTTGCAGTATCTGTGACCGGGTATTGCATTATTCGATCTGGAACAGTAGACTACAATAGACATAAACAAATTCGGAATTTCATCACATGATACGAGCTATTTTACGGCGTAAATATTATGTGGCTGGATAACGTTCTTTCAGTTTGGAGACCAGTTTATGTCAACATTCGTCTGTGAACAGAGGTGATTTTTTTTGCCCTTATAAGTTAACATTAAAACCACTCTTGTATATGGGTGGACTCCATGTTAAAGGTGTATCCACACCTCTTTCTGCAAGCACTATCAAGAGACCAATTCCCTTAATTTTATTTGCTGTTGTTCTTCTTACTGTTCTTGTTCTTGTTTGGATTTAATGCCATTTTCAACACTTGCTAATCTATCCATGGCATAACATGTCCATGTGGGTGTAAATGGGCCATATTCAGACCGACGTGACTTTTTTTCACAATTCCCTAGGGCAGTGGATTCGAAAAAATTGGCCGCCAAATGTTTTGTAGCAACATTAAAAATAAAAAGTTCCAATGGGCAGGGTAATGATATTTCCACGATCGCAGCCAATAAGTAACGAGAATACTGCGCAAGAAATTAATCGACTTATTTGGACTAATAAGAATCACATAATGCGAGGCTTAACATGTTGTCATATCAAAAGTATGAAACTGCACATACTATATGTATAGTGTGCCGACTCTGTGATAAATTACCATATATATATATATATATATATATATATATATATATATATATAACAATACGTATGAATAGTATCTGAGTATAAGTCACTTAAAAAAGTATGTTTTGCTCTAAAGCTCTGCACATTTGACTTTACTTTATAAAAACACAATTGGGAATGGAATAGAAATAAAGGTTTAAGAAATATACTAATAGCGGGTTAATAAACTTATATACTGCATAATCGACTTCTAGAAACTGTCCTTATACTGCCGCTCTGTTAAGTTAAAGTAGTTCGTGTCTACTCTGCTATTTGTTATGGTAACCCCCGTTGACGCGTGTAATTTGGATTACCCCATGGCCATATAACGTAAATTTTATATCAACAGTGAATGGTTTCCAGTGTTGTAAAAAAACGTCTCTGTTATTGTCCTGCAACTGTGTTAATTTAATTAAATAGATATTTCAAAAGAACGATCAACACATTTACAAATCAAACATATTCTAACACACACACACACACACACACACACACACACACATATATAGTTACGTGTTTAGCCTCGTACAAAGTAACAAAGAAAAGAGTGAAGCCAACAACCTTTGTAAAAATTAGCAAATAATTTATTTCACTAGAAAAACAAAGTACAAATATGAAATAGGACTTATGTTTTGTGAATCTAATCCAAAAATTAATCCTAGAATTTAAAAAAACAAGTCCTATCACTGAAAAGTTCTAAATGAATCACAGTTCGAATCCCGAAGAAGTTCCAGGATGGAAGGCGATGACGTCTTCTATAATCTCTTTTGTGTTGACGTGTCTACAATTCCTTTTTGAGTCCAAGAATAATAATCCGGCTTTAGAATTCCAAATAATTTCCAATAAATGTCTATTTCCAAGAATTCGAATGAACACAAGAAAACATCTTTGAGATCTGAAGGTGTGAATTACGACTGCATTAAATCTATAATAACAGGGGTTAATAAGCCCAATTGATACGGAGTCTTGGCACTCGTGATAGGTCATATGATTACTTAGCTACAAGTCTAGTATCACGTAGACAAGCTCGTGGTGGGTCACGTGATCACTTCCTTTGCCGCGGCGCAGAAACATTATATGTCAATTATCACGTATGCACGATATGACCTTGACTGGAATCAGTGATTTCTTCACTGAGAATGAGCTTTTAAAAGAATTTAAACAAAGTTGTTTACATTACAGGTGTTTCTGGTACGTGATCTATGTCACCGATTGATACAATGTAAACAAGCTACTGGCTTGTTTACAGTCAAACAGAACTGAATTGAATTTTTTTGGAAAAATGTAAAATCCAGTGAAAAAAGTTATCATTACAATAACATATAATGGAATAAAATAAAGAAATAAAAAATTTAAAACTAACAAACAATTAAATTACAT
>JAECUM010019122.1:0-49345 GCA_016617855.1 Megalonaias nervosa | reverse complement strand
CGACATGACTGAAAAAATGTTAAAGCTACATTAAAAATCCAAATATCAGAGAGAGAGAGAGAGAGAAGAGAGAACACCCACTTTTTATAAGCATTAATCCATGTCAGAACAGAATACCCGTGTATCACTCGTGGAATGAAGCATCACCCCACGGCAAGAGCAACGTGTCTCAACGTTATAGCATAGCATATATCACCGGGAACTGACTAATGCATGAGACAGTTGTGACGTGTATAAGCAAAAATGCTGATGCTTGCTCCAGCAAAAATCGTGCCTTGCACAGTTGGTCTCATCTTCTCTAGCCATGATTCCGATATTTTAACCCTATGTATGAGGCGCCGTAGCAGACAAAAGCTGGTCCAATCAGAACGTTGCCGTTGAAATTTTAATGACATTGTTCAGAATTCCAATTTCACGTGTTGCATCAAAAATGCTTGTCCTTAAAGTTCCATTTTCTAGGTCGGGATTTTAGATTCTGTTGAATTAAACAGTAGTCGTTGAAAGTTATATTTTCTATGTCGAGGTTTTAGATTGTGGCGTTTGAATTACACGATGGTGGTTGAAATTTCAATGTCGTACGTCGAGAATTCATAATTTACGCATTGGTTCAAAGAGTTTATGTTGAAAGTTCCATTTCACATGTTGAGTATTTATATTTCATCTGTTGAATTACACAGCGCTGGTTGAAGATTCGCTGTCCAATGTCGAATTTTCAGATTGTATCTTCTGAATTTCACGGCGGTTGTTGAAATTTTAATGTCATACGTCGAGAGTTTCAATTTAACATGTTGAATCGTATTGAATGTGCTTAAAGTTCCATTTCGTATGTCGAGTTTTTAGATTGCATCTGTTGAATTACACAGCGGTGGTTGGACATTTTATTGTGCTTGTCAGAATTGTTATTTTTATATGGTGAAATGATGTGTTGGTGTTAAAAGTAACATTACACAATGTCCACTTTAACAATTCAAAATAATATCGAGTATTAAGATAAATCATTCGTTTATTCAATTATGAGGCGCCATTACATTTCATGCATTTACAGTTTGAAAGTTAACATTCACAGGTCGAGAATTACTATGAATTTCTTCGCTAGAGATCGCTCTCGTGAACTGACCGGGTTATTTTTAAACAAGGAGGCTGATTCTCATTGCTGTGAAATTCAACAGATGAAATCTAAATATTCGCCATATGAAATGGAACTCTCATCACAAACAGTTGCATACAACGTGTGAATTAGGGATTCTTGACATATGATACTGAAATTTCAACCACCGCTGTGTAATTCAAAATATACACTGTAAAACGTCCACAATGGAAATAAACCACCACTGTATAATTCAACATATAAAATCTAAAATATCGATCTAGAAAATGGAACTTTAAGGACATGCAATTTGATTCAGCACGTGATATAAGATTTCTCGACATACGACATCGAAATTTCAGCTGCAATTTTCTCACTGGACCAGCTTTTGTCCGCTACGGCGCCTCATACCTATGTACGCCTTGGCGTATCGAGCAGATATGTCTGTGCTTCGGGTCTGTGAATTTCATTTTATGCGGCGGCAAGCCACCGCATGAAATCAGAAATGTTCAAATTTGAACACTGTTCCTACATGATCGAGACAAGGGCAACACACAGCTAGAATGGACTCATAAATAAACAATTCTCTGCTGTCGATCCGTGTTTGTGCAAATACCTTTCACTCAAATAAACATTCATGGCTTCTCTTATGGTACGTAGTCATACTTTCGATGTTATATTTACAAAGTATTCTACTGAAGTCACTTGCCTCCACCATTTTCAGCCGATGTACATTAAACCGCTGTTGCGCGCTTTTGGTTAGTTGGCATTACATACTAAGGGAGGCAACTCCTGAAATCCAATAGGTGTCACTAGGACAAAGCACTAAAATATCTATTGATGCGCCAAGGTGTAGAATAGAGTTAATATATCGACACCTTGGCTAGCGAAGATGAGTTGGTCTCTGCTACTAGTAGTGTCAGCAAATATAAGGCGGAGAACAAGCTTGTTGATCTCGTGGTTTAGGCAATATACGCAAATAAAATAACTAACCAAAACCTTAGTTAAAAGTATCGATGACTGTGACCGTGACTCCAGGTTCATAGGGGTGAGCGAGAATGTCGCTGAATTCATTGTCTAAGCTTTGTAATGATTACCTCCATGATTCTTGCTGTGGCAGCCATATTGTATGTCACATTGGTACCCTTCTCATTTAGGACTAAGTAGACATCAGAAGTTTTTCAGTGAAACCACAAGTTGATGTGAATTTGAAAATTCTGTCTGCCTCATATACACACCAGTGATCTATTTATCCGTCTGTCTCTCACACTGTTTTATATTTATTCAACCTGACACACAAGACTGTCTGACATCATTAATCAATATTCCACTTTGTAACGTCCTTTCGTTGAATACGAGGTATTGCGAGGAATCATAATTAGCAGCAGACGAATGGCTGGACATAGCATAATGTGTGTGCGTGTGTGTGTGTGTGTGTGATTTGGATTTTTAACGTAACTTTAAAAAAAATTTCCAGTCATATCGCTAAGATATACGCAGTGTGTTACTTTATAGTGATGTCTAGCACCGGGGCATCATGCCGCAGACATGTAGCATCATGTCCCACCCAGTCACATTACCCAGATGCCAGGCCGACCAGTCCTAACACTACCCTCTTAGCGCTGAGCGCCAAGCGAGGCAGCTGCTAGTATAATTTTTTAAGTCTCTGGTGTGACTCGGCTGGGATTCGAACCCGTGACCTTCTGTATCTGAGGCGAACGCTCTAACCACTTAGGCCACTGAAGCGGTCCATAACATAATATGCTCCACCTATTAGCGGGAATATACAAACTTAGGGGTTTGAAAGAATAACGAGTTTATAAATGTGGTTAAACAGTGAATTAGAGAATGGTGTTAAATCATGCATAACATGCACAATTTCATTAATTACAACACAAGAGGGATAAAGAAAAGTTCATCCAAAACATCATATTTAAACAACAAAAATAGTCAACATGATAAAACGTGACAAGACAGATACAATATACATAAAAGCCGAGTCGGGTAAAAGATACAGAGATGAAGTGAAATGATAGAAAAAATAATCAGGGGCCATAACTGTACCGATTGAAGATGTAAACAACTGATGATCGTCTTCAGGTCCGGTTTCATCGACATAAAGCTAGGGCCAAAATTTGCTTGAAATTAAGTATGATTAAGAGTCAATGAGGATCCAGTATTCAGCGCCCATAACTTTATAGATTATGCCTATAGAAAACTGATGATCAAATTCTGCTAGGGCTATTCAGTATAAGACATCATATAACTTTTCTTTTAAAAATCAAACAATAATTAAAGGAGTTATTGTTTGGAAACAAATGTAGGTGGGCCTAGCTATCAGACGCCACACCTCCGCTAACTGATGATGCAGAATGTGGAAAATCACATTCACCAATGCAATTGTAAGTTAGGTCGTTATTTTGTGGAAATGAAAGTGGGACAGATGAATAGACACAAGGAAAGGTCCAATTTTGAACCCATTCCCCGTTTCCTATGAAAAACAGGTGTGGGATTGGGGTGAGTGAGAACAAATCATGCATGAATGTAAATTATTGTATAGGCTAACATATATAACATAAAAATGGTAGAATAGTCTATTATACAGCCAGTTCATCTAAACTGTAGATCCCTTTTCTTCCCATCACCCAGACTAGGCAAATACAATTAGGAAATTCTTTTTTTATTCTTTCTTGTTTTTTTTGGTGGGGTGGGGTGGGTGGGTCATTTTCAATTGAGCTACCAAACATAATTTAAATGACATACTGGACAAATTGTATAGTCTTTTTTTTTTTTTTTGTTTTCTTTATCGATGGGTGTGTGTGTGTTTGTAAATGCCATTTCTCAGTGCAAGATATGTCATATGTGGCAGCCAGTATAACTGGTGGAGAAGAATCCAGGAAAACCACAGAAATAACCACCAAGCCACGGGAAGCTAACGGCAGCTTTCTCACATACATACATTGGCAGAGCCCAAAACTTCAGACAAAATGGTATATGCTGTGGAAATTATTTTTTTTTGTTGTCACATATCTGGCTTTTTTTTCTTTATCTGATTATACTAAGATTTGATTTTAGACAGCAAACTATCTCAATGACATGACAGACCAATAATAATAATATTAAACTGATTGGCCGATTAATAGTTCATCAACACATGAAAGGTTATATAGTGCTGAGGCAACAATGAGTACAGTGCCTTGTGGCCAACATGGCCTGGTCTGTGCAATATTTGAACCTGCAACCATCTGGTCACAAGTCTTGTAAGCTAACCACTGAAGAGCTGCAGTTCTGTTTAATTATAACAATACAACAAATTCAAGATTTTCTAGTAAATTTTATTTCCTCCTCCTCCTCAACATAATTTGTATAAGTTTTCTATGTATCATGACCTACAGACATGTTGTGAAAGTGATAATTAACTATGATCTTTGAGCACATCCATGACAAAGCGACCTAAGCCAAACAAGTGTGGATCAACCACAAAAAATACATCTATGTCAAACTTCAAAAATTAAGTCGAGATAATGAAATGACTCACTCTGTGCAAAATAAACAGGTCCAGCCTTTGCCAAGAACATGGATCAAAAGACAGACGAAAAACACAAACACAAACTGGATCAAGTCAAATGATGGTAAATGTGTAACTACAGCTTAGTCAATGATGTTGGACATGAAAACTTCACACAATCACATGGTGATGTACAAATATTTCTTACTGTACAGTCTTTGTACCAAATAATCTATTGTATTTTGTGACATAAATATTGTGTAACTGATGAAACTTACAATGGAGTAAAGGCCTTTGCATGAAGTCTGCATAAGCAACAGAGTAAATGCCTTTGCAAGGAGACTACATTTGCAATGGAGTTCAAACTAAGTCCACTTGCAATAATAGACTGAGCAATCTTCTATGAAGGCCAATTCAAACTATGCCAGGATTAAATCCAATGCAAAAGAAATTCATAGATGTAGTTTCTCACAAATTTAATCAGTTCTAATGACTGAAAGCCTTGAATGTGGAGGTTTGAGGCTGGAAAATCTAAAGCAACTAAAAATTGCTCAAGTTCATTACTTTTACACAAGTGCCATTTTAAATCTTGTCTTGGTTTCAACAGATGATTCAAGAAAAATTAATCATAAAGGTCTGTATTACATCTTCATCAGCATTTTTAAAAATGCTGATCAATTAAGTAACAGCTCTTTATCACCATTATTTACTTAGAGTTGTTCCAGTAAAATATATCGGACCCAGGGAACATGTTTTTAATGTGGAGTAGTCATCCATAGTGTCAATTTAGAATTTTGTATTATTTTCATATGAACTCATTGATTACTCTGAGTATCATGGCATGTATTTTTAAAAAGTGACTTCTCTGGCTAAGAGTAAACTGAACAGCTCTTATCCACTTTACCGGTAGATGACATAAGCTGACATACCAAATTTCAACATAATCTTCTGATTCAACTTTTCAAATATAGCAGTATTCTGGAATTCACCATACAATGGTAGTGCATAGAGTTATTGCCCTTAGGAGGCCTTACATAGTAGTAATATCAATGTCATGTTCGGAAAAAAAAATTGAAATTTATATAATTGGAATCAAACAGAAATTATGCAAGTATTTTATAAACAATGTTGGTGCTAAGTCTAGGAACCATCCATGAAAACAAAAAGACACAGATGATTCAAACAGCATAAAAACCATTATTATGTAAAGCAATTTTTCACAATTCCAAAATTATGACAACAATTTGCAAAACACATGTTCAATGCATATTAGAATAAATAATAAGTTTATAGAAACAATGATTCAATTAGTCTGTTATTAAAAAGGCCTTTTTTTTCTCATTTGAACTAATTTAACAAAACCAATGAATTACAATAATAGATATAAGTTTTGGAAACAGGAAAAGATTATTTTGTATGTTCAAAAACCTGTATGCACATAAAAAAAATTACCTTTTCAGTGTCCCAACATTTATATTTACAAAACATGTGAGGTATTTTCAGCAAGATTGCCATGTGTTACACCTGCATTGACTAGCTCTTGTTTAATTATCAAGTCACGAAACTGTTGATATATCACTGATTGCTTTTATAGCAACATTTTGTGAGCATATTTTTATCTTTCACCCTCAGCATCACTTATATCCTTGTTTATCTTGAAATAAAATTTGTGCAAATTTTAGTTTTATTATTATACCCATTCTCTTCGATTGCATCTATGCCATATTTTCATTGCTTTTTTTAATAATTTCAATTGTTTTAAGTGGCTATGCCTGTTATTTGTATTTTTTGTTGATACAAGAAATCCTACAATGTGATGCAATTTATATAAAAAGTAATTACAAGAAATATTTATAAATACATTAAGGATGTAGCCATTATTCATATACCTGATTTATATTAAAGAATACAAGCTACAATATGGAATTATGATCAAACTAGATTGCTACCGATCCATTTTCATTAATTTTTGTGTGCTTGAAACCGTGATTTCAACTTGCAATTTCTTCAACTGTTAATTTTAGCAAGCTGGTTGTTTTTTGTCTGTTTGCTTTGTCATGTGTTAATCTGTTTTGTTTACAGACAGCAATCCAAACCAGTTAATTGCTTTTAACCATAAAAACAGATAACGAGTTTCTCAGATGGCAATAACATCCTTCTTAAACAACATTAATCCAAATGTATACAAATTTTGTGAGGATTTAGGAAGAAAACATATGGTTCATTATTGTTGTACTCAAAATGGCTTTAAAAAATAGCAATATTAGATTGACCATTCTTAGGTAGTCAAGTAAGGCATGCACACTTTATCAACTTAGTATAAATATTTTATTATTATTACTTTAACTCAGTCAACATGTCAGTACACAAAGTTGCTTACACCAAAACAAAAGACCACATTGCTAATACTAATTAGTTCAGTGACCTGTTTATAATTTTTGTAAAGAGATTAAACAAGTACAATGGTACACATCACTGGAGGCCCTGAGGTGTACTTCATTCTGCATAAAGTAAACTTTTCATGCATGTGATGATGCCATGATAAAAAAACCCAAGGTTAATTGATGCAAGCACTGAACCATACCCAGGAGCTATTTTTCTTGTTGCATATGCATATTTTAATTCAGGATTTTAAATTTTCAAAGCAAAGTCATGACAGGCAACAATTATAATTTAAAAACACATAAAGCAATAACAGTAGGAGTCTAGGGCAAAACAAGGAATAACTTATTGTTTATTGTTGCAACATTGTCATTATCCATTGGAATTATACAAATTTAAAACAGAAATAAGAAAATAAAACATTAAAATTAAATCAATTTATTGACTTCTCAAACAATTTTTATGCACATAATTTATAACAATTCCATTTATTGTGTAATGGGATTCATTCCTTAACAATCAATATGTAAGGAACTCTAACATTATGAGTGATAAAATATGCTGATCAGCAGTTTGGAAAAAAAGTTTAAGTGCCCCAAAACTTGCAGTACTTGAAAAAATTTGTCACAACATTTATACACCAACAAAAAAACATTTTGACAATAATGAAGCTGTACTAACATTTTTTGGTGTTTCAAGACTTACATTATAAAGATATAATTTATGACAAAAATTATAAATACTGTATATACTCACTTACAAGTCCAACTGCAAACAACATAGACCCTAATCTGCTGTTGCATAAATCTCTGGAAGATATGGGTTTATGTTCTTTGTTCTGCTGATTACTCCAAACAAACTGCATAGACCCCAATCTGCTGATGCAGTAATTATAATGCATTGTGTTTGGGGTAAACAGCAAAACAAAGACTCATATCTGCCAGTGCATGTTCTGATTGTAGTTGGACTCGACTTATTAAATGAATTACTGGAAGCTGTAAAAATTTTAGCTTGACTTGAATTATGTGAAAAAAGGATTATATATACATCTGAAGGTCATACAGTATCTCCATCAATAAGCTACATCTGACTTCATTGCAAATGGGGTTCTACTGTACCAAAGACACACAAACTTTAATACCACTCAATGACCTATTCAAAGATATGAATAGTGCACAGTTTTTCTCCTGAAAGCTACTTAAGACAAATAATATATGCATGTCTTGACATTAAGTAATTATACAATTACTACAAGCTTTTGGCAATATGAGGAACATGTACGAGAATGGGCAGGAATTATACGTAAAGAACTACCTCCAAATAAATACCACATCAATGGCAAAATAAATATTATTCACAATCAAGATATGGCCCAATGATTAAATAAATAACCATATTGCCAGTGGGTTTTTGGTACCCTGTAACTTTCTGTATACCACCAATCTGTACAAAATCAAACCAATATTCTGCCCTGAATTTTTCATACAAACAAGTTTTCCCCTATAAGATTAACATTCTTGTTGAGATGTTTCAAGTAACTGTACTTGGGAAATAGCTGAAAATTGTATATTTTCAATACTTATTCATACTTCACAGCAGTATAAAAATAAAAGTATACACAAAAGCTGCTATCACTATTGTAGTTTGGATTGTAAAGGTACTTAGATGTAGTGTTCAAATGTAAAAATATGGATTGCACACAAACTAAAACAAGATTTAATCAACTCTTTAGAAAAGACAGTTATAAAGATGACAAAGGTGGAATTAAAGAAAAATTTTCTTCACACCACAGATGGACGGATTATAAAGTTTCAATTTCCTGTACAATAAATATTCATGGAGTTCACTGCAAAAGCAAGCAAGCAACAGACATTTGTTAAAAAATAAGCAATTTACAAAGACTGTATTGTCTTACTCTTTATATCTGATCAATTTACCAGCAACTTAATCTTGTTCGGTAATATGAAAGAAAAATGACACCTAAAAATGTCTTTCAATTTTCATCTTTGAAACATCAACATACTTATTCCTAATCAATTTCATGCATGCTGTGATATTAGCCAGATCCTGGAGTCATGACACAGATGAAATGATGAAAGAATACTATACCTAAATCAATAACATGCAAATTAATACAAAATTCAAAGTCCTGAGTGAAATAATGACAGTAACTTCATGAAATACTGTCAGAAATCTATGAAAATTAATCATGGCATAGGTCTTTAAAACATAAAACCTATAAAAAAAACAACCCCAAAAAGCTTTCAATACATGAAATACTTTAAAAGTGACTGTGCAAGAAGAAATTTGCAATGGAACTGGAAGTTACTTGATGGGCACAAATTGCTATCACTAAAAGACCACTCTAAAGGGGGATTAAAACAAACTGAAATTATGTCCATGTGCATTTGATACCCCCGTCAAAATGATGCAATAAAAGAGGGAAAGTTCTAAGCCAAACTGGGGCCATAACTCAATAAACTTTATCCAGAACACATTAAAAATCAAATTTGACATAGATGTTGCTAAAATAAAAACTTGTGGTAATTTGATTTCAGTCCATTAAGTCCTGAAAAATTTATACAGTGAAATCTGATTGGCAAAGTTTGAAGTAAAACAGGAGGCCATAACTCTGTAAAATAGTACTTAAAAATTTGAAAATCAAACTTGAACAATGTCTTCATGCAAAGTCTAATACTGAAACTGATTTTAATGCATGAAGCCAATGAAAGGTTCACAAATGGACACCACATTAAGAGGCAAAGTTCTCTGCAAAATGGGGCAATGAATCTGTTAGATTTTGCCACAAAAAAATGAAAACTGGACTTGATTTTGGTCTTCTTAATGTAAAACCTCCTTAAATCTGATTGATATCTATTAAGTCCTTCAAAAGTTCCTGCGTGGAAAAAAAAATTGATGGCAAATTCAGACAGGAGCCATAACTACAATAAACTTTGCCAGAAACTGATGAAAATAAAACTGGATGTAGGGCTCCTCAACATAAAACCTCAAACCAAATTTCACTTTGATCCACCAAGTCTTTTTAAAGTTATTTAGAAGAAACAAAATTTGTGACAGTGGTGACAGGATACGACAGAAAACAAAACATTTTAGGTTAATTTGGTTACATATAAAGGCTTTATGAACCTGCATATTTGTGATTTTCATTCAGATCACCTTGTACATACTGTGATGGCATCTCTGGCTCAAGGCCAGTCATGTACAACTTCCTCCAGGACGTGGGCTGGATAAGCAATTTCTGAAGCCACACCATATGTAAATAAGTGGATAAAACCAGGTCATGCGCCACAGGTTACACATGCCTGCTCTAGGCTGTTTCCAGCTGTAAATGTATGACAGAAAGGTGGATACAGTATCATTTCCATTTTTTTTAATTCAAAATTTGAGGAAAAAACTCAAGTTCATTAAGATTTAAAGTAATATATTCCCTAACAATTATTTTGCATACATGAAGATAAAGATTAAAACATGGTAATTGTGTATTAAATGTATTTCACAGCAGCTGACATGTTTAATAATAAACTTGATGAATTTGAATTCTAGAAACTAGCCATTTATACTTTTGAACATTTTAATTAAGTCTATTTCATGCGAGATTTTATTTACAAATAAACAGATAAAATCAACCAAACTTTCAAAAAGATTTATACAAACTATAATCAGTACATGCAATTATTGATTACAACCTGGTACATAACAACTGAATAAAATGCTGAAAATTTAAGATAAATCCCCAAGGGGTTTCATTAGTCCTGCAGTGACATATTGGACAATTTAACACAAACTGTTTGTTTACATGTCTTTCAACAGTCTTTTTCTAGACTTTATTTAATCCCAAATTTTCAAATCTTTTGCATTTACAATGCTTATTCCCATCTCAACTGTGGTTACCCCTTTTATGGGCTAGCTGAAACTACAAGAGTCTCAAACCAAGGTAGATTTATCATTAAGTGATAACATTCCATTTGATTAAAACAACTGTCTGAAGTGAGCTGATCCAACAAGATTAAAAGATGCTTTAGGTGATTTATATTGTACTTGTAAGTGCTCTAATTCACAGAATAAGAGTCAAATATGCTAGAAATGAATTCCAGTAGATATAATACATACATGGTTTTAATTATATACCATCTCAAGAAATGCCATGTTTGCTGCCATATTTCTGGTTCTAATACTTGCTTGTGGTATAGGATTTAACAAAATAATGCATTTAACTTGATTTCTGTTTGCAAAAAGTTTATACCCCCACGGAGACTAAAACACGAAAGTCCAAAGACTTCAAAATTTTAAACAAATTGAAAAGTTGCTAAAGTGACATGAGAATCGAACCAGGTTGTCTACATATTCAAACAATCATATCAAATTTCACTTGCCTACTTTAAATGTGTTTTGTTTAACTAAGTCCAAAAAAGTATGAATCTATGTAAAACATTGCAAAATTGTCAAAATGGCCCTAAAATCTAATCATGTCATCTACATCAGAGTAAAAATTATGTCCATAAAATATTCTTTGTACCTCAAGTTTTGTTTAATGGCACTTACAAGTTTCATGTAAATAAGTTTCAAGTTCAAAGTTTTAAAATGTGATTTTTTTAAACAATTTTTAAAACGCAAAAACTGCTGTAATGTCCTGAAAATCAAATCATGTACATACAGTATTGTGTCCAAAAACAAGAGTCCCTTGATGCTCAACTGTATGAAAGAATTTCCAGAAATTTCACATTAATCAGTGGCAGCCATATTGGATTTAAGATCTGCACCTTTTTAATTAAGGACAAACTAGATGCCATTAGATTTCTTTTGTGAAAATCCCATACTGATATGACCATCCATTCTGGGGGAATGGCAACATTTTCAATATGCTCATTGTGGCAGCCATATTTGAAGTCATATCAGTGCCCTTTTCATTCAGGACCAACCAGATAGCATGATTAGTCTTCTGGTTATGACCTTCCATTTAGGAAGAGTTGCAATAACAAGATTTTGAAAATGGATGCCATTGTGGTCATACTGGATGTAAATTTTGTACCATTTCAGTTTAGTACCCATTGGACATCTTAAAAAGTCTTCTGCTAAAAACCTGATACTGATATGACCTATTCAGCTAGAGTAACAATAAGAGTTTCAAGATGGCTGCCATGGCACCCACATTAGACAAAAGATTGGCACTATTTTAATTTAGGACCATGTAGACATCACAAAATGTCTTTTAGTTAAACCCCTACACTGATATGACCATTTTAATTTTGGACCAAGAAGGCATAGTTTTTTAGTGAAAATCTCATGTTGATATAACCATCCATTCCTCCACAGATGCATTAACAAGATTTTCAAGAGGGCTGCTGTTGTGGCCATACTGGATGTCTAAGGAGCACCATTTACTTTTATAACCAACTAGATCTTAGGATGAATGGGTGTATAAAGTTTAATGGAAAATTTTCTAGGTAGTTTAAGAGTAGCGGCAACAACCTTGTGTCAACTGATGTACTGAC
The DNA here is from genome assembly GCA_016617855.1 of Megalonaias nervosa. Taxonomy (NCBI): domain Eukaryota; kingdom Metazoa; phylum Mollusca; class Bivalvia; order Unionida; family Unionidae; genus Megalonaias; species Megalonaias nervosa. The sequence continues at coordinate 36,855 of JAECUM010019122.1, read as the reverse complement.
ACTGGATAATGGATGACAAAATACAGTCCATGCCATAAGCTTTTCTGGTCTATGACCAGTAGAGCTAATAGAATTAGGGGGCTGGTCTAATATAATTTTCACAAAGTAGCAGAGGGTTTCTTCTCAGATATATCCATATCGTACTACAATCAACTTGTGAAAAACTTGGGTTAACTACTCCGTACAACTTAATTAGGCTGTAGGATATGATAGTAAAGGAGGAGCCATTTCTTTAAACCATGTTTTTATACCCTGAATGTGAAATATGTTCTTCAAAATAAATATCAGGAGAGTATGTCACATTTTGTTTAAAGATACAAATGTCAGGTCCTGCATGTGAAGTCCATGGTCAAAGCAATGCTATCAAAGGTAAAACAGGAAAGTAAGCACAGAACAGAATGAATTGTCTTTGCTTCATAATGCTTTATGAAAAATATGATGAGAATCTATCAAGGGGTTTAGGAATTATATGAAATGAGCTTATAAAAAAAAACCTTTAAAAAAACAATAAAAACAAAATAAGATGAGACTGATGCTGAAAATGCCTACAGCAAAAGAGTGATGATGTCTTGCTTCCTGTGTGGGATTGATATAAACCCTTTCAAGTTCCTGAACTATGGTCAGAGTCTCCATTAATACTAAAATACTTGCACACTTAACAGTCACTGATATAAGAATTGGTTTCACCTTAGATATTTATTTCAAAATAATAAACCAGCATTACAAAAATATAAAATACTCAGATGTATTTTATATTATTTTCAATTTACAGCATTGGAATATATAAATTTCTGTGATTAGTTTGACACAAGTTTTCGGTGACAGACCACACAAACTGGGATCAGTTCATTTCTTCTGTAACAAAGTTTCTGACTGGAACAGGATGGCATGTTAGCTTTGAATGAACAGAGTTCCAAAAGTCTAGTAATTTCAGTTATTAATTTGACAATCTTGATAGGCAAAAGATAACTGTTTACTATTCTTGGAATAAAGCTTAGATGATGTACTTACTAGAATCATACATTGGTCATTTAAAGCATTTTTGAATAGAAAATGAGCATGAAGTTTTGCCAGCAAACAAGAAGTACAAGACAATAGAAGGCCACTCAGAGACATTACTGTTCTGCACTCAAACAGCATGGTAAGTATTTCATTCACATTCATAATCAAGAACTTCGACACAGCTAATAGGTTTAAAATGAATTTTTATGAGTAAGTGATTTTAATAAAGTGATTGAATGTCACATTAAGAAACAATATTTGTAATTAATTTTTGAATAATTTATTGAATGAATGAGGTTTTATTTTTATAAGACTATAAAAACTGAGGGAAAAATTACTCATATATATATATATATATATATATATATATATTACAGTTTTTACTTATTGAAACTGCATCCAATTATCTCCCTTCTATTGTCACAGCAGATAGTTCTGTGTTTTAACAAGTTTCATTTAATGAAAATTGCAGTAAATTTAAAAGCAAACAAAAAAACCAAACATAAATGTTTAAATTATACCTATAGAAGATGGATAAAAAAACTGGAATTTTTTTTGTTCTGATTGTTTACATTTATGTACAAGATGAACCCAAGGGTTCTGCTCTATAATTCTGACACATACACACACTGAAATCAATTTTGGATAAACCTTTAAATCTACATTATCAAGTTCAATATTCAATACAAATTAAAAAAGAACGAATAATGAAATAAATACTGGAAAAATATCAACTCTCAAATTATGCTTATTGAGAAAATGTGTTCAGAAAGTATTTATATTTATCTAAATTCTATGAGCTAACTTCTTCTGCAAATTCTACAAGCGTAAACAGTTGATATATACATAAATACACTAAATTATCATTTCATCTGATCATAGGTTTATGATTAAAAATGACATGATCATGAGAAAGAATGAAGAAATGCTAGCACTACACATACTCTCAATCAGGAATATTTATCTCATTACATTTATTTGAGCAAAAGCAAATAATGAATCCATACTGCAGAGAAATTATTTAAACAATAAACTGTCAAGTTGACAAAGTAAATCTGCATCTGAAAATAGAAGCGTGATTGAGCTTGAATTTAAAATAAGCAAATGAATTTACAGGTCAATTTTATGAAAGTACATCAGCCTACTAATTACTGAAAAATTTTCATCAGAATATTTTGGTTTGGTTAGTGTAATGTGATGACTATAGTAACTGATGCCATTTATCAGAAGAACATGTAAACAATGACTAAACATATCCCAGTTTATTTTATATATAAATTTCTACTAATACAATAAAATTTGAAACCAATGCTTGCAGAAACCACTTGTTATTTAAGACCAAATCAGGCTGCCAAATTGGCTCACTTGGTACAGCATCAGACTTGTTATTCATAGGTTCCAGTTTCAATACTTGTCCAGGTCAGCCCATGTTGTTTGCCTCTGTGCAGGAAAGGCACCAGGCTGACATGTTCTTGGTATCTTATAGACAATAATTTGCTCCAAATGTTGTTCAATTCCAACCAATAAAAACAACATTAAGACCATATTTGTTGTTGTTGTTGTGGGGCTTAACGCCATTTTTCAGCACACGATAGGCTATACATGGCGGCCAGTATTAATGGTGGAGGAAGAAACCGGGAAATTCCCAGAAAGAACCACCGACCCACGAGAAGCTACTGGCAAGCTTTCTCACATATCTACATTCACCGAATCCTAGACTCGAACCCACGCAGACAGAGGTGAGATGGCAGTGATCCGTAACGGAGACCATATTTGTAATGCACAGGTTGTTATTATTATTATCATTATTATACAAAATGTTATGACCTCTTTTGAGAGATCAACTATCTTCAGAGACCATCTTTTGTTGGTAGGAGTGGTCTCTCCAGACAGGTTTGTATTTTGAAAAACTGTTAAATTTGGTCATCTTTAGTTCAGTGGTTGTAAGAACTTCTTAAAGTTTTTTTTCTTCTATTTTTTTGTGATGCTGGCCCAATCTGATGGTGAATCACTATCATCTGTATAAATTTAAATTGTCTTCATGCCAAAATGCTTTGTAACATTTGATCAAATTTTGTGCAGCAGGTTTTAAAAAGTTGTTTCAAGATTTTTCAATTATTAGTAACAACAGAATCCTTTGAACAGATCTTAAATGCCTTCAAACCCTGATGCATTCTGACAAGTCAAATTCTGTTTGGTGGTTTTTGAGAAGTTTCAAGGTTTTTTGATTTTTAATAATGGCGGCCATATTTGATAGTGGATTGATAACATTTATATAAATTTGAAAGGTCTTCATTCCAACAATCTTTCTGTCAAACATTTTTTCAAACTTTGTTCACCAGTGTTTGAGAAGTCATTTAAAAGTTTGCTATAGTTAGTAACAGTGACAAAAGTAGAAGTCAGATGCAATATGTGTTGAAAACTGTAAGGTCTTCACGTTGAAATGCATTGTCATATTTAAATTCTGTTCAGCAGTTTCTCAAAATATTTGTTTAAAGCTTTTCTGTATTTAGTAATGGCAGACATATCCGACAGTGGCAAAGGATTTTTAAAAGAAATTTGAAAGGTCTCGACACCATGATGCTTTCTGACAAATTTAGTCAAATTCTATTCAGTCAAGTAGTTACTGAAAGTTATTTAAAGGTTTTTCTGTTTTAGTATCAGCATCTATATTTAATTTAATGGCAGACTGGTATTGCTGTTAAGAAATTTAAGATCTTTATGTCAAAATGCATAAAATTTGGTCAATGTTGGTTCATTTTTGTTTTTAATTTAAAAACGTTTCATGTTTTCTCCGACATTCAGCAGCAATCACGATATTTGATGTTGGATTGGCATTATGAGTACAAATTTTGAGAAGGAATCACACCTGGATACCAGCTATGAATTTTGCTAAGCAGTTTTGGAAAAGTGTGGATAAACAATGCATGTCAGACAAAGGACCATATTAATAAGCTAAACCAGGTGAGCTAAAAAATAATTTTACGTTTGTGCTAGTCCCACCACAACTTTCACCAATGTTTGAGGAAAGAACTGTCCACACAACACTATTAAAAGTGGTTCACATGACTTAAAATGTTTTAAATCTAAAATGTTCAAAATGGAAAGTGAAAAATGTAAGGACATGTACCACATTACATCACTTTCACCTTTAACATAAGCTTATAGGAAATGTCCATTGCTTTAACAGCTCTTCCAACTTGCTTAAGAAAAGCTGCAGCCTTGAAATTCTGTAAATACTTCATTAACTCTCCATTCCACTGTTACTTCGATCTTCCAACAGCTTCATCAGTGACATCTGTGGTTCATGAAGCAAAAGCTGTGTCTGGAGTTATTTTCAACCACGGCAGTCACCATCCATTTAGAATCTATTCCTGAATTGAATCTTCATCGCCTGGTGCTCAAGAACATGACAAACTTTGATTCCAGTGACTTTCTTTTTGTTGTGAGGATTTGTGGCAGTGTTTTAGGCCATGTTTACTTTGGGATAATGAAGTGATAGTTTTGGAAAAAGAACAAACCCCCCAAAAATAATAACAATGCAAAACATAACAATAAAACAAAATGATGACATGTCAATTGCATGCCATGAATATCATCGATATTTTATGATAATGAATAATAACATGCACATGTAACAGTTTTGGGGAATTCTATTTTTTTCCACACTTATAATCAGTCATGTCATGTGATCAACCCATGTGATCCATGGACTGGTCTGCTGCCTGTGATTTATGTCCATATGTGGACAATGGTGCCAAAAATGTTATAACAACTTGTCCCAGTCTGTGAAATCATCCTCTATGTCATCTGTGTTTGCTGTATGGAAGTGAGCAGGCTGAACCTCAACTTTTGGACCAGTGTAACCCTGCAAAAAGAGCATTTTCATTTTAGGAACAATTTTTTTTAAAAATCCACATAGAATTATGGACAAATTCAATCACAGATAAGTCAGCCCACTGTATGAAGCTACTCAGTTGGCTGCCAATTATCCATTTGGCAATTATCTTGACTGTCCATTCATGTGGACTCCCATGTCCACCACAAAGTTTTTAATTACTGACACATTTATCTGGATCTTCAAGACCAAGTCACTATCTGGACAAGTGGTACTGTGCTGTACTATAATTTGGATCACAATCAGACCCAGTCACAGGACAACTCAGACCCAGTTAAAAAGAGTACTCCGGCTTTTAAAACAAAAATTACAGTAATGGAACATCTCAGACAATAATGTGTAATACTAAAGCAATCTATAATTGAATATAAGTTATCATAATTTCTGGTCAACTTTTCTTGCATTGATTCTACCTTTGTCTTACACATTGGGCAAAGCTGTATTGGACCTACTTATCCAAAGCACAAGTTGTCAGGTCCAACAAGTGTAAAACAAATGCCTTGGGAACCATCTAGACACCATCTTTTTGTGCAGGTGATCTTTACATATAGATAATTTGGTATCAGAGTTTAAATGGGACCTTTGAAACCTGGTCGTCATACGTAAGGTGGTCTTTATATCCAAGTTTGACAGTATAAAATGAATTTAGATTGACTTTATGGTGAAATTAGCACAATTACATTTTTCTAATGTAGGGTGGGGGAATGAAAAAATGTTCACAATCTATATTAACATCTGCAGCATAACTAAAATGATTGAAGACTTTTGTCAGTGATAAACCAAGTGTGAGAGAGTTGAAGGAAGTTGGATAGACTGACAAATAGATGGAAAAAGCATTTGTACTGGTAATTCTTGAAAAGGCAAGTGAAGCTTTTTCATGCTTCTTTAGCTTTGTTGTATTTTACTCTTTAATCTTTAATGTGAAGGAGAAATATAAGAAACAAAAAAGTGACTCAAAGAAACATAAAAAATAATGTGAAAGAATGCCAATCTTGCCTGCCTTGCTGAGGCATATTCCTAACACCAAGCAAATCCACTGGAGTGTGAAAATTAGGTCACTGTGACCTTTTGTTTGTCTATGATGAAGCAGAGCCCTCAATGACATAATATTTTGGTGCCTTTTAAAAGGAACTGCCTCATTTGACAGGGACCTTGCAAGATGGTTACCAAAGTACACCAAACTAATTTCATGAGTGAATGGTTTGAGTTATACTTCAGAAATGAAAATGTTTATGGACACACAGAAAGACTAAGCGATAGCTTATCCCCCCAATATTCCATACTTGGAAGATAAAAATAAGACATTCTTCCAATTTTTCTTTCTTAGCCATTTGATGCACAGATGGTATGGATGAGTTTTCAATGTTTTTGCTGACCATGGTTGAACAATGGCAAATTCAATTAATCTTTTAGGAATGTCTTAATAACTTCTTTTATTTTTAATGTAGTTTATCATGATGTGGTCTCATCTATTATTCTAAACTTATAAGTGAAACAGGACAATGAAGTCATCAAATATCCCCTACCCACTAAAATGACACTGAAGATTATGATTTCTTAACAGCAAAAGACACATCTAAAATAAATGTGATATATGTATACCAAAGGTTGTAGGGATGTGCTAAATGATTTGGGGACTTTGTCCTGGAAACAAAAGTGTGAATGACAGATGGACGGATGAACCTGAATACAAAAACAAAACAGTATTGAAGAATTTCTAAAGGAAAAGGTGTATCTAGACCATGTGTCTAATGTGTATAATGTTGGATATTCTGAATGATTAAAAGTTCTGCTCTGAAAACAAAAGTGTGACTAAAGATGGATGGAAGAACAGACCAATGTTTGAAAATGTTAAAAATATTAAAAATTAGAAATTATGAAAATCAAAAGTGCATATCAACACCACTAGTCCAATAAACATATCAATTTATGTGATATCCTGAATGTTTTTGTTTAGTTTTGACTTGGAAATTAAAATGGGGATGATGGATGGATGGAAAGGCAAATGGATAAAAACAAAAAATATTGAAATTATGTGAATACCAAAAAGCACACCAAGATTACTTGTCTAAGAAGTGTCTGGCATGGTTTTGGAATTCTGCTCCAGAATCGATGTGTGATGGATCGCTCAATGAATGAAGCAACCAATCGAAAAAAATATAAAAATACTGATGCTCAAGAACTGTTAATAGCACAAGGTACATCTATCTAACCTAACAGTCTTGTATGTATCAAATTTCATCAAGATTTCTTCTTCTGGAGTTCTGCGCAATAAAAAAAGGCTGGATAATGGATAAACTGATGGACAATGTGAAAACATTAAAAGTATTGAAAACAAAGATCTGTTAACAGCGAAGGAACATGTAAACTATCAGTCTAATATGTGTAATAAATTTCATATAATACCATGAAATGTTTTCGAGTTCTGCTCTGGAAATGAAAGTATGATTGATGGATAAATAAATGGACAAAAACAATAAAAATACTTAAACTGAAGGATTGTGAATAGCAAAAGGAACATCTATACCTGTACTAGTCTAATAAATATACCAAATATCATTGAGGTATCTTAAATGGTTTGCAGCTGTTTCCCATAAATGAAAGCTGGAGTAATAGATGGATGGATAGATGGAGCAAATAACATTAAAATATTGAAACTAATGAATTAAGAACAGTAAAAGGCATATCTAGACCACTAGTCTAATATATGTACTAAGTTTCATGTGATATCTCAAAAGGTTTGGGAGTTATGGACAGACAGTTGGATGGACAAAGGAGTGGCTATACATCCCCATATTATATGAAGTTAGTAATGAAGGACAGGACAAAGCAGCAAAAAAAAAAAGGGATGAAAAGAATCACAAAGATGAAGAGAGAGACTGAGATTTACCCTTGCACTAGGGCTGATCTGTGGACTAGGCGTTGTCATCCCACTTGATGGAATAGGGCTGCGTTCTGCCTTTATTTCCATGGAATTTGTACCTGTCAGATTATTTAGTGTCAAGGACTCTTGAATCTGACCTGCAATTAGAGACAAGGTTTTCAATCTAACTGGCAGAGTGCTGCACATGTGAAACTAGACTGGAACCTCTGAAGCTATGACCTGTCTTCTTGAAAGAATCAAGGGCAAGCTGAGAACACCATCGTGAAGAATGTTGACTTTTAAATTCTTGTCTTGGATGCCTGATGCTAGTGTTAAGGTTAATGCATTACAAAACTGTACAAGATTCCAGGTAATTTATGGGTGGAAGTTTCCAAAACCTTAAAATCGTTAAAATGAGACAATCTACTATGAAATCTCACAGCTATGGCATCCAATCGTACTTTAGAATTTTCACAACATGAAGACGCCATTATTTTGTACTTTTCAGACATTTTGCAACTACACAAACCAACCAGTTTTGAGCTTTTCTAAGTTTGCCAAATCTTGTATTCACATATCTTGCACAGCTTTGATATTTTAATTAAGGGCAATGAACTCTATACAACCTCCTCTTCATATAGTGGATATTCAAAGAAATAGATGGAGAACTTGACTGTGGTATTTCTTGGTAGTGCATTGTATTTTGATGATGCTATTGAATCAGAATTGAACATCTATGTGATCTGGTACCATACAAAATTTTGTTCCAAATCATGCACCACTAATCAAAGCATTCAAAAAGACAAAAGGTCAATAACTGATGCTTAGTGCTAATGCATCCTCAAATGATCAGGTGCTTTTTCTTTTTTTTAAGATCTGCTCACTTCTAGATTTTGAGAAAAATATCTGAGCTTAGTTTTTAGTTTAAAAAATACACTACAGAAATAGAGAGTGCCTTTATCACCTAAATATATCCTTGCCCATCCTGCGTCACACCCCTACTTCATGATGGAGATAAATCTATGGAAATACAAAAATTCACAACTCTTTTGAAAATAGGATGAGTATAGTGTTTTGTAAATATGTATATCTACCAGTTATGATCTTAACATGTACCCATTTTCACAGCAATCCACTAAAACCTGTACCAAAACAGGTGAATTCACAAACTTCTGTCTTACTGTGTATCCTTCTATATGTCAAATGAGTTATAATTCTTACCAAAATATTATGGGAGCATAAAGATTCATTGATGAATAAGTACAAAGTTTTACAGCTTTCCCTAAAAGAAATCGCAAGAAAAACTGTGGGACTAGTTACACTAATGAAATTTTGTTATACACTGTTTTAAGGTGGCAGGGGCAAATTTCTTAACTGAAGGTTATGGTGTGACTTTTTCAGCTATTATTGTTTACTAATTAAAGATACAAATATATTTGTGAACTAGGTGTTACGGGCTTGTGTTGTTCTTGAAATTGATGTCAGGCATGTACACCTTCCATAGTTACTCTGCAGTATGTAGATAGTGAAATACCAATAGTCGACTAGGAAGAAGAGCTAGCCTCCCATAGCAATAAACATGTGGGTTTGGGGCAAGTAGAATATCTCAGAAACGGCCTGGAGGACAAACTATTTTTAACTGCATCAGCCTGTTTAGTACACACTGTTTTGCAGAATTGTCATCTAGGAAAAGGGCTTGTGTTTGCACTGTGAACATCACATGGTGTCAAAAATAATCTTCGGACGTGAAAACTGCAGGTATAAATTTGGGGTTGGGGTGTATAAACTTCTTCTGCTATGAACTGCCATTGACTTCTCCGTTCAAGTGGATAATATTCTTATGCTTTGTTTTAATATAGGTATCCAAAAATATGGACCTTTTTGACCTCACTTGTGTATTTGATTTTTTTATGATTTTTTATACCAGGTCACTGATTGCAGCACTAAATTTGTACATAAAAACCGGCCCCTGCCCCCCTTAAGAAAAACATATTTTTATTGGTGCAGTCAGCCACATCTATTGTACTTTTCTGTTTCTTTGTGTATATTTAAATAATTTTTATGCATTAGCTTTATTATATTTCCTTTTTTTTCATACATCACTTAGTGTTGTATGTAATGCTCTTTTGAGAGGGAGGTAACTATGTTTTGTACCTCAATGTGAGAACTTTTTACATCATGACAAAGTAGCATATTTTGGACTTAACTTACTAAATATGGTAAGATAATGGGGACCATAATGTAATGTCTTGCTCCTTCTGTAGATGTCAAGGCTTGCACCCCCCTTTTTATGAATATTATTCACATTTCAATACAGGCACATAGAAACAATTGCATAACATGTCAACATGCATTCTTAAAAGTAATTTAACCCCACAAGAGCAGATAGACTTCAGAGGAATCATACATAAACATACTGTTGTGATGTTGAATGCCACCAGTGGAACGGTCTTAGAAATAGTGATGCATATGACATACTGCTTGCTATATTTTGGTGAGAAGAATGAAAGTTTTAGCACACTGACATAGTTTCTACCTTCCCGACCCTACTGTGAAGTTGACGTAAGAGATTCATATCTCACATTTGGGTGACAATAGCAAATGTTTCAATGTATGTATATATCTTGAAATTTCTAGGTTCTGTTATGAAAGGGGGAAAAGTTTAAGATTAAGTGGCAGTTTCATTCATTTGACAATACACATAGTTTCTCCTCTGAAATTCTTATGTTTTCACTGAATGTTAAAAGTACATCAATATCACTTGTTTCTTTTCTTTTTGCAGGTCTCAGTTTGCATGGTAAAAGATTAGGATTAATCAGTTAGTCATGCTGAAAGAAACAACAGCTTGAATCTCATCCAGATACTCATTCTGATCTAAATGCACAAGAGAGTGACTTTGATGGACAGATTTAGCTTCCGCAAGAGTTGTTTTATGGTACGTGCTTATTAAAAACCAAGCTGGTGAAATGCTTTTTACCCTGAACTGAATTTTCCACTGTAAATATTTGTTCTATACCTTATTATTTACTACGATTTTGTAAACTCCAGAAATCATTGAAGTCAGTTGTAAGTGAATTGGTATCTGAGAAGAAATTTCTCTGTTAAATTGTATTGAATAATTATATATGTATGGTCAATTTCAGTGGCTATGTATCAATGACTTTATTTGATATGTCACTTTGTAAGTTTACCAGGGTCCCACACATCATTGTATCAATATTCCATCATGGTTTAATGTTAATTGATTAAACTTTGATCTCTCCAGATTAGCTAGACTGTTGTTGTGATTACCACCCCACCACCCCAGAACACACACCCACACAACACTGATGCTGCTTTTAACATGTCACTTTGTAAGTTTACCAGGGTCCCACACATCATTGTATCAATATTCCATCATGGTTTAATGTTAATTGATTAAACTTTGATCTCTCCAGATTAGCTAGACTGTTGTTGTGATTACCACCCCACCACCCCAGAACACACACCCACACAACACTGATGCTGCTTTTAACATCTCCAGAATGATAATGAAAGGTTAGGAACTGCTTGTTTTATATCAGTCTAAAAGTACTTCTAAAGCACATTATTTACTTAAATGTGTGATTTCTTTAAGTTTGCTAGAAGAGTTTATACAAACTTTTCACTTCTTTCACTGACAACTAACATAGCATTTCTGTCATTCACTCCTAAAATTTATAACTTCCAAATCTCTTCCTGACATTCATGAAACATTGTAAAGGAATTTTGATTCTGTCCTGATGCTATGATGGTAAACAAAGATCAAAATCATTGTAGGTGGCAAACAATTTGAAATCTTTCAAGAAATGCAGTCAGTCATAACTCACAATGTAAACAATTCAGTGCTTTTTGCTGCGAAGTAGTCACTTTTCTAAAAGACTAATACCATTGTTAGTTTTGCACACAAAAAGTTTTCCTTCATACCATTTTACTAGATAATGTCTAAATATGTGATATGTACACAATTTTTGACACAAATCATTTTCAGCCAAATTCTTAAGGTGGCAGGGGCTAGTTTTGTAAATTGGCCCCTGGCAAATTTCTTAACTGAAGGCTATGGTGTGGCTTTTTCAGCTATTATTGTTTACTAATTAAAGATACAAATATATTTGTGAACTAGGTGTTTCGGGCTTGTGTTGTTCTTGAAACTGATGTCAGGCATGTACACCTTCCATAGTTACTCTGCAGTATGTAGATAGTGAAATACCAATAGTCGGCTAGGAAGAAGAGCTAGCCTCCCATAGCAATAAACATGTGGGTTTGGGGCAAGTAGAATATCTCAAAAATGGCCTGGATGACAAACTATTTTCAGTTGCATCAGTCTCTTTAGTACACACTGTTTTGCAGAATTGTCATCTAGGAAAAGGGCTTGTTCTTTGCATTGAGCATCACATGGTGTCAAAAATGACCTCTGGACATAAAAATTGCAGGTATAAATTTGGGGTTGGGGTATATAAACTTCTGCTATGAACTGCCACTGACTTCTCTGGTCAAGTGGACAATATTCTTATGCTTTGTTTTAATACAGATACAGTAGAACTTCTATTATCATCAGGGTGTGGGACCGAGCCCGTGATGGATATGAGAACAGATGGATAACAGAATATGTACATTAAAAGTATTATACAATAGACCGGGTCATCAAAAAATCATAATATCTACATATGTAAATGTACCTGTTTTCAATATTTTGACGTACAATGCCCTGACTGTAACAGAGACTGACAGTTAATCGGGTGCTGGATAAGTGAAGTTCTACTGTATTCAAAAATATGGACCTTTTTGACCTCACTTGTGTATTTGATTTTTATGATTTTTTTTAATACTAGGTCGCTGATTTTGGCATCAAATTTGTACATAAAAACTTCCCCTGCCCCCTTATGCTATAAACAATAAGGGCAACAATTCTTGCATCAGGATATAAATAAAAAGGGCAGCAACTTTTGCATTAGGCTACAAGGGGGCGCTCACCAGTTATTATGTACTTTTGAGAGAGTGACATATGTAACGTGAAGATGTTTGCATTTAAAACATGCACAGTGGAGAGAATGTTGGCATACCTCTATGCTACTTTGATGTAATGTGGCTGACATTTCTTTGGATATTGTACTTTTGGAAATTGTAAATGATCTTAGCACACTTCTAACTAAAATGACTGCTCCCTTGTACTCCAAAAATCAGCCTGAATTTGTCTAGAGTACACTACCCTTAGCAGCTATTAAAATAGCAAAAATGAATTTTGCCAGACTAGATAATACCAGCTTCTGAAAGTGTAATGAATGAATTACCAAATATATAAATGTAAAAAAAAAGTTATCGGCTCTTTTTTTTTTTTTTTTACAATTTACCTCTGAAGTTCAGGAAGTGAAAATGATCAAGTGGATCTAGCACTTTTTTGAAAGGTGCACATCTGGAGTAAGGCCAAGCTGTATACTCTATAACCTATATTACACCCATCAATCATACACCAAAATAAAGGGAATTACAGGTTCTTTGAACAATACCTAAGATATACAAGGTCTTTTTTAAATAGCCAGTATAACCAGTGAGGAAACCTAGGGAAATTCTTTTTCTTTAAAATTCTAACCCTATGCAAAATACGAAACTGTAGAGTGCCACCTAAACAATAAGGGCAGCAACTACTGCATTAGGCAATAAACAATAAAGGTAACAACTTTTCCATTAGGCTTTAAACAATAAGGGCAACAACTCTTACATTAGGCTATAAGCAATAAAGGCAACAGCTGTAACAAAAGGTTTTGGGAGGAATATGATTTCTTGAAATATGCATCTTCTGGTGATGATCATAATAACTAACAAGTTTCATAGTAATCCATCAGAAACTGGTGACTAGTTACACTAGAAAAATTGTATTACACTGCATTAAGATACCAGACAAAAAAGACAATAAATTTAACAGTAAGAGGCCCAAGTGGATCTGATATTGCTGAACTGGCTTACATAACTTAACAGCTGACCATTTCATAACACATTTAGTATTTTAGTATCACAACATCTCCCAAAATATTATATTATGATGATGTTACCCACTGCATTAATTTCTTTCAAAAAGATAAAGAGGTAATATGCATAGTCTCTTTAAACCCATAATCATAATCATCCAAGGTCAAATGCAAAATCAGCTCATTAATATGCATGGATCTTGTCGATCTAAGATCTTGAATATACAGCATTATTCCAAGTTTGATTAAAATGGGAACAGAAATATGGCTTTCAGAGTGGTAAAATGGACAGCCATTCAGTTGCATTATCACTTTATTAATACATGTGAATCAAGCTCACTGATGAACTCATCCAAGAGCTAGTTGATGTAGGCATATATTTCAATACTGATACAACTGAATTAGAAACATGGCTTTCAGCATTAACAGGTTCACTCAATCAAATGAAAGATCACCTCATTAACACTCTTGCTCATTATTAAATCCATCTAAGCTCTTCATGATGTAAGCCCAAAGTTGAAGTTTCTGATCAAAGTCAGATATGAAATATGGCTTCAAGTGTGGTAACAAGACCAACCAATCTGATTCAAGATCATCTTACTAATATGTGTGCAACTCACATGTATCAGACTAATCCAACATCTTGATGATATGAGCATATATTTAATGGTTTCATTAAAACTGGTTAAAAATTTGGCCTCTGGAGTGATTGGGCAGCTAATCTGATGCAAGATTACCTCATCAATATGCATGTATCTTATTTATTTTTGAAGGTCATATTTCAAATTTAATCAAAAATATGACTTCTGCACGAATAACAAGCTCAGTACATCAGATGCAAGATCTCAGTACTCTATTATTAAACTCTTCTTCTTAAGTGACATAATAATACATTACAAATCTGATCAAACTTGGATCAGAAATACAGCGTACAGATTAGTAACAATGTCTGCCAATCAAATACAAAATGACCTCATTAATATGTATGGATCTGTCTCATTATCATACTCAGTGATGTCGATAATATAGCCCATGTTCCAAGTCGTCCTCACAACTGAATCAGAAATATGAACCTCAGAGTGGTAACAAGCTACTGTCAATGGATGCATGATGCCTGACTGATAACATGCAATGGATGCAGGGCCATACAGTAAGTGTGGATGCCATTATCTACAGCATCTGGTGTTCACCATAACTTTTACCAGGTTTCATGATAAAAATGATCAAAAACTACAGGATGTTATAAAAGTTTACAATAATGAAATATATTACCTTTGATACAAAACTATCAAGTTTCTTGGCAGATATGGAAAGTAGCCAAGTTTTACTGCCATAAGTCGAAGATCGTTAGAGGAAAAATGCAGAAAGGGGTAAAAAGAAATGATGAGTGACCTTGACCTTGAAGATACCATCCTGACTGAAAAGTTTAAGTATGCCATGGTTCATCCTTGAATCTCAAACAGCTTTTAAAATACAAAGCAGAGACAAATACTGACCTGTGACCCTGACCTCAAGGCTAAGAAATCAAACATTCAATGCAACACATCTTCTAGTGATGCTTCATAAGTATACCTAGCTTCATCTCTTTATCTTAAACTGATGTTAAATTAAAAAGCAGAAGGACAAATATGTTTGATGTTTGGTGTTTTGGAATACAGTAATGCAAGTTATTTAGTGCAGATGCAACTGGATTATAGTGCCTTGCCCAAGGACACATTATTGTAGGTGATCCAGCCTGATCTAATAGAAAGATTCAAACCCACACCCTTTCCAATGCAAGTCCAGCATGCTAACCACTGTTCACCCAACCTTTAACAAACATGCAGCAGCAACTGATTCTAGATTCTGGAATCCTAAAAGTTGAGCAGAATACTGTATTCAACACCACATTTCATTGCATGCCTAAGAAATTTTTTGGGGATAATTTTTTTTGTGAGGTTTACATTCATCATGGTAACAAGTACAACCTGACAATATCATAAACAATATCCCCATTACATGCATGTATATACTAAAAAAATTAGCTCCATTTGTGTCAGCTCTCCACTATGGAAGTACAATTTCTCTTCTAATATGGTCAATAAAGCATATGGAAGATTTGATTTTGAGATTGATTAAACACACTAGATCGCAGCACCATGTAAGACATAAAATAGCAGTAAAATACTAGAAAATTATGTTTTTGGGTGGGTTTTAGTGGCCATTTCTCTTCTATGAGACAGGCTGGGATCAAGAAATGTGTACTCAGTAAAGAATAGTTATTTGCAATTTGGACTAAAACAAGCTGTGTGCACTTACTGAGGAATGTGCAGGTATTGCATGATATGGTGTTGTAAATGTATTGCCAAATATATGAATACAATATCAAAATAAAATATGTAGTGCTATCACTGCAACTCGAGCAGGAAGAAGGTAGAAATATTCTTAAGGAGAGGTAGATATGACTGGAACCCATTTTTACCTGTTAGTGGGTCTATCTGCTGACTGTGGCTGTGACTATTTACTTGGGCAAAGAAATTATTTAGTGATGATGCCAGATCCTGAAACTGCTCAGGGTTCAATGCCCAGTTCATCTGATCCCCAGTTTTTATTGTTTCCATCAGGCCTGAAAATAAAAAAATATTTCATGGAAGGTTTAGCTATATCAGTGTCATGAAGTCAATCCATAACAAGAGGCCCAAGTGAGCCTGATACTGCCTACCTGGCTTACATAACAGCTGACAATTTCACTAAAAAGTCTTTTAAAAATACTATGTAAAATTATCTTCCAAACTTTCTATCATGTTGATTTTACTTTTTTTATTTAGAACATGCCAATAAATATTCTTTCTAAAGATAAAGGCATAATTAATATGCTTATTCTCTTGTTTATTACTGAAGTCATCCAGGGCATAATGATAATAAACTCGACAGATCAAAAATATGGCTTTATAAATGCCAAAAAGGTCATTTAATCAATCTGATTCAAGAACAATTATTATGAGTTAATTCCACTTACTTTTGAAAATGCCCAAGACCTTGATGATATGAGCCCATATTCTAATTTTTATCAAAGTTGGATCAGAATTATGGCCTCCAGTGTGCTAAAAAACCGAGCCATTCACATACAAGATCACCTTATAAATATGCATGGGTCTCACTCATTACTGTCACAGTTCAACACAGCATCTGTTTCTAGTTCCAAATCAGATTAAAAATATGGCTTTCAGAGTTGTAACAAGTTCAGTCAATCAGGTCCAAGATTACATTACCAATATGTGTGGATCTCACTTATTATAGAACCCATCCAAGATCTTGATGATATATGCCCATAAGTCAAATTGTATCAAAATGGGATCAGAAATATGGTCTCCAGAGTAGCAACAAGCTCAGCCAATCAGATACAAGATCTACTCATCATTATGTGTGCATCTTGCACATTACTGAACCTGTAAAAGATCATGATGATATAATCATATATTCCAAGTTTTATTAAAATCAGATCAGAAATATGGCTTGCAGAGTGGTAACAAGGTCAGCCAATCAGATGCAAGATCACCTCATTAATATGCATATATCTCATTATGAACTCATCAAGATCTCAAATGATATAAAGATATGTTCCAAGTTCGATCAAAGTTGGATCAGAAATAGGGCCCAATCAAGGCAATAGGTTACTGAGCTAGAGATTTCCCTTTGGCATAACCCTGTTCTATGAGTTAGAGACCTGACTATGGCACGTCACATACCATCTAGTTATTATATACACCTCTAACTCAGTAACTGACGCACAATGGGGTCCAAAAACACAGACTGCACTATAGGCGAGGGCACAAATTACAAGTGATGCTATCGCCATGGAACACCGAAAAAAAACCACAAAGGGGGGGGGCAACTGGGTTGTTTAATTGACTGAATATTCATTTTATAATCGCATTGGGAATAACTGTCAAAAAAAGCGCTTTTTCTAACAATGTTTTCTGTATAAATCTGCTTGGATTTTTCAAGGTTGTACTACACTGCTAGACTAGAAAGTAAAGTAACTTTAACTGTATTTCCTCTAGTTACTTAAAGTAATGAATGAACCAGACCTTCGAATTCTGGATGTATTTGGAAAATTATTAAACCAGTATTGCATAACCTTTGTAACTTAAAATTACTCACCTTGAAATTGAGAGATATCAATGCTAGCCAAATCATATGAGCCAGTACCAGCCAGCCTGACGCTCTCCTTTAACGTATCCAAGTGATGAAGATCAAAACCAGAGAAATTGAAATTGCCTGAAAAATAGAGACATCAAATTAAAAAAAGGTATCATATAACGCCACTGAAAAGGCTTTTCACACAATCATTCCATAGTTTTGGTATTCTATTTGTGAAATACCACGTATAATCAGGACATCACACAAAGCAATACATGTAAAATCAGAACACCATACAAAAGCAATACCATGTATAATGAGGACACCATTACAAAACAAAGGCATTTCAGAGTTAATGTCAAGTTTGTTAAAAGTCTTCTCTATGCCATTCTAACAGTTTTACTCAACAAGAACTCTGTTCAACTTTTTCATTGCTGTTGGCTTGCACAAAATTAGCATTGCCATGACTTGTATTCTTCTCTGAGAAGGGAGATAATAATTTGTGGGGGTTGAGTCATTAATACTCAACAAGCATTCTGAGAAACTCTGTCTCACCTTCTGAATAGAATAAACTGTTTTAACTTCATAATGAGTTATCCCAGTTATGACCAAAGGAAGTATATACAAACAAATGAAAAACAATTTGATAAATCTTAACATAAATTTTCTCTGACCCCAAAGTCAACAGGGCAAGTGAGCATGTCAAAGAATTGTATTAGCCTAAAATATGATTCATTCAAAGTATTAATAAAATCCATTACAGGTTTTTGGAAATTATAAGCCAATGAAAAAACTGGAACCAAAACCTAAACATGCATTTTTTTAATATGGTGACTTTCACCCAAGGTAAAAGAAGCAAGCAGGTATGTTGCAGAATGAACTTTCTTAGAGTGATATTGATTCACTGCAATTACTAACTAAATCCATCACTGGGATTGGAAAATACCAGCAAATGAGTAATATTAACCAAAACCTTAACAAAATGTTCACAATGTTTGTGGTACCAATCTGACTCACATGGATTTGACAATAAGAATTCTGCATATGCTTTATTCAGTGTGACCATTTGGAAGAGAAAATGAGCTTTGTCAGTGGATAGCTTCCAGCATATATAATGGGAGCTAACTCTTCTAATATTTATATACATTAGACATGGACATTGTTTATGACATTATTGGTGTTTCTTTATTATAATCAGCTTTAACCTCATAACATTTACTCAAATAATGATTAAGAAAATATTATGGATATTATGTAAAATATGGTACATTGAGATTAAAATACAAAATTATTGCAATAGTTGGAAACTCCCTCCTCCACCCCATTTCTTAGTTATACTCATAAATTAATGAAGCTCTACAAAACTGTTAATATTTGTTTTCCTACAAACTCTGTGGAAATATGTTATTGCACTTATTTTTCAGTAATAACTTGTTATCTGTAATTAAACAGAAAAAGACAGTAACAAAATTTGTTCAGGCAAACTACCACAAACTGCTCAAAAAGGTCCCATCTTAATGGAAACATATCACTAATCAGACAAATTACTAATTTTCCACATTTTGACATTTCTTTACAGAAGAAAAATGCTCATAAACCCCACCCAAAACCTATATCATGTGGAATAAATAAGTAGATATTGAATCACATTTACTTAAAATAAGATTGACTGAATCACATAACTTATAATAAGATTGCATGTGACAATATTAATAAAACAAGTAAAGCACAAGGCATGGCTCTACTCAGTTAAGCATCATGTGCTGTTTTTTATATGCAGATGATGTCATATCAACAGGTCCTATTTGAGGAACAAAACGATTTATTAAAGGAATTTTGCAAAGCATAATTATTTTTTTCTAATAGCCAATGCTCCAACTAGGGTTAAAAAAAAATTGGGAGAAGTGACTTCACTCTCCCAATAAGAAAGGAAGAAAGTAGTGAGTTTGAAGGAAAAGTGAGCAAGTCTGAAGAAAAAGCAAGCAAGTTTCAACAAGAAATGAGTGAGAACTAATGCATAAATGTAAATTTCATTTCCAAATATATATTAATTAAAATATAAATAAAGATGGTCTTTACCAGGGCTGACAATATCACGGTATGATCTAAAACAGAATGCCTTAGTCACATTCCAAAACTAAAAATTGCAGTACTGAACACTTATTTTATTAAAGTTTATTATTAACAGATTGAGTCTTTCAAAAAACTCGGTTCTTGAAAATGACATAAAATGTTGGTAATCAAAGCAATATCTGCACATAGCTTGTGAAGAATTTTTTGGCAAACATATTTAAAATTTATTTTTGTATTTACTGATTTACTCCTCTCTAAGTGTGTCACTCAATAGTGTCTCATGTACATATTTCCAAAGAAGAATTCAAGTCACCATTTTGCCCACTAGTTTGAGCCCTGAATAGTAAGGGATACAGATTGTGAATTCTATTACAAAATGGAATTCAATCAACTGTCACAGTCTAAAATGAGCTATAATGCAAATCTGACAAAGTTGTTTAAAGAGTTTTACTATTTTTTGTAACCACTGCCATATTTGATGGAGAATTAGCAACATTTATACAAAATTTTTAAAAGCTCTTCATGCCAGTATGGTCTGTTCCAACTATGGTTAAAATTGGTCTAGTGGTTTTTGAGAAATGGTTCCATATGGTCTGGGGAGATAAAAAAAGGAGATTTCTTTTCTTTCTTTTTGAAGTAATTTTGCTTTCAGAAGCTATTATTATCGTCCACCCACAGAACCCAATTTTACTAAATACAAGTCACAGGCTTTGAGTAATCTCCAGGTGTCAGCCAGTGTCAGAAGCATAGTTCATGCATCAGCAATTACTTTGATTAACCACTAATAGAAGACATTACATGAAAAGCATGCAATCCACTCATCCAACTCTTGTATTCATTCACATGTACAATGCACAGTATCTGTTGATGGTAACTTATCACCATATATGCTGCATAGTCATTAATACGTAAAGTGTAGTAGTGAATAAACATTTATTCCTATTTTCAACTGCAGTGGCTAGAAAGGGCTGTCTGTATAAGCAAAGATGCATACAGCATGGAAAAATGTGTGTCATCATGAGCTAAACAAAAATATTTAATGTTAGTAAAGCATAAAATGTGGATCACAATGACCTTTTTTGGTTACAAGGGTAATACTAACAGATGCATCCAATTATAAAATTTTATGATTAGGGCATAAACAACACCCATTAAATGTGGTTTTTGGGTGGAGTAAAACCAATTTTAAGTACACACTGCTTATCTGTCGCTATCACCTTGCTAACCTCTTCCAAGACACAAGTTCCCTTATCCAAACTCTAAATTCCATCCTCTCATTAGATGAAAAGCTTGAGAACACCTAGAACAGAAAGAACATGTACCCATTCTGACTCCTACGTGTATGGCTTGGACCTAGACAAGTGTTAGGACATCAGAGTCACATCGGAAGAGGGACTCTTGAAATCGTGACAGGCACATAATTCTAATTATTTTAACCCCTCACCACACTACATTTTAGCTGTCACTATTGCCTTGATGAATCTGCCAGTTTGGAGGGAGACTGATGGTCTCAAGAAACTAGTATAAATTGATGTACTTATGGTAGAAGTGTTCACTACTGTTATCTGGCAGAAGGTGGGGCCACTTTCCAAGTCATTATAATTAGTCTCAAGAAATTAGTATAAATTGATGTACTTCTGGTAGAAGTGTTCATTAGTTATCTGGCAGAAGGTCGGGCCACTTTCCAAGTCATTGGATCCAGTGAGAAAATGCCTTCACTGTTGTGTGCCAAAGATTGATACAAAGAGGAGAAAGCTCTGTGTGACTGCCAAACATGATTCTCATAACATCCTCTGGTGAAAAATGAGTAAGACATGCCTCAAAAGTGGCAACAGTCTTGACTTCATGGCCTTTAATTTTCATTAACAAAAAGCCCCTCTCAGTGAGGGACTGACAAATTCTCTTCATAATTAGGACAATCACCTGGAGATGGCAAATGCTGAAATATCTGTAGAGTCCTTAATAGGTAGAAAGATATGCTTCCAGTCCTTCTTGTCCCTTCTGAAGTGGCCAAATAAAAACAAAGCTTAAACTGGGCAGACAAACCTATCTTGATCACCCCTAGCACTGACTGTTGAGGAGAATCATACCCATGTACATAAGGTCCTAAGAAGAACAGTATGTGACTTCTATAGGTTGGGGATATAAGAACCAGTTTAGTCATCATCATCAGCCAACAGCGGGATTGGTCCTTCAGAAAAGTTGTTAAAATACCAGACCCCTAAAGACCTCAAGTCTGCTGACCTGGTAAAGATTCTAGGTGAAAGGCAATGGCAAATGAAGATTCGACAAATTGAAATACCTTCTGGATCCTGAAGGCTGGAAGATGGGGATGTGAAGGGAGGCATCCTGAAGATATAATGAGACTGCCCACGGCATGCCTGACTGAGTGGTTGCCTTCATTTTGAAATGTTCTTCACAAAGAAATATGCTTATGGTAGAAGACCAATTACAAGTTGAAACTTTACACCTTTCTTAACACCAAAAAGAGCCAAGAACAGCAATGACTGGAGAGAGAATGACTAAATCAACACAAAATGGATATGTTTGGCTGAAAAATAGCTCAAAAAAAAGAAGGTAAATTTTCATTCAGCATCCGGCCTGGCCTGTATGAGCACAAGATTCCAAGGAAAACGATGAAGATATTCCATAAGTTTAATATAACTAAGATATCAGGCAGGGATCATGTTGTATTCTGTATCTCAGATATGACTAAGATATCAGACTGGGATCATGTTCTCTTGTGTATGTTAGATATGTCTAAGATGTCAGACTGGGATCATGTTCTATTCTTTTCTGACTCTCCAATTTCTAACTGGATGAAAGAATATTTAGCTTGGACTGAAAACTAGCATCCTGAAAAAAAGTAGCAATGCAATAGCAGCAGGTGATGTATACCCAGCATTAAAAATACATTTACAGTGCCAAATAGCATATGCTTATAGAAAGATTTGTGGAAAGTTTGATTACACACAGCAATAAAAGTTGCACACTTTTCAGTCTCTAGTCTGCATCAGTCTCTAGTTTGCATCCATCAATGAATCACATAAAGAACAGTCCAAACAGAATCATAACTTAGCCAAGTCAATATACAAGTTAGTACATCTTAATTATTAAACTTACCATTTGAAGACTGATTTCCATTGCCATTTATCAAAGCATTTAAATTACCTGGAAAATAACAAATGGGTGTTACCAAACAACTCACCTAGCACTGGAGAATCCCACAGTCTACCACATGCAATCAAGTAAATTCATTAGGTTGGGCCCTCTAATTAACAGAAATTTTAATCAGAAGCTACGGGTAATAAGTTTAGTTCAAGTGCTCTGGGGAGTTTGACTGAGTAATAGAATTGTTCTCCACTGTTTTGGATACAAAAATATATCATGAAGAAGAAAATATGCACAAAGTAATTCATGAAGCTAACCCATCATGTATTGACAAAACAATCAATGTTGATAGTAATTGCAACAAGAATAAAAAAACAGTAGATCCTAATCTGCTGGCATGCTATGTAGCAATAAATCTGGGTCTATGCCACTGGTAATAATATAACAGTCATCCATGACCTAATATAGTCATCCATGACCTAATACAGAATTCAAAGGAAAATGGTTTGTAACAGTCATAAAATTTTTCAATTTTGTCTGCTAAGATGGCCATAGAGCAAAGTGAGCTTATAGTATGGCCCTGTGTCCATTGTATATCATCTGTGACTCATTGGAAGTCCATCAACAATTAGCTCATTACCACTATGGAGGTCATATTCCTGATCTAATTCTGATCAATCTTGGAATATAGGTATCTATCATCAAGGTCTCAGATGAATTTGATTATAAGTGCATGTGTAAGATCCATGCATGTTAATGAGATGATCATGCATCTGATCAGTTAAGCTGGTGACTAGTCTGGAGGGTATATTTCTGGTCTAGTTTTAATCAGACTTGGTTTATGGGCTTATGTCATCAAGATCTCAGATGAGTTTGGTAATTTTAGCAAGATTCATGCATATTAATGGCAGCCTGTTACCAATCTGCAAGCCATATTTTTGATAAGATTTTGATCAAATCTGAAAGGGATGGTTATGTCATCTAGATGTCACATAATTTGGTTAATGAACAAATTCCACACATATCAATTTGGTGATCTTGCAGATGACTCACTAAACTTGTTACCATGGAACTGTATTTCTGGCCTGTTTTTAATCAAACTTGATAAATAAGCTTATATAATCAAAATCTTGGAGAAAAACGATTATGAGCTAGATTTATACACTATAATAACATGATCTTGGATCTCATTAGTTCTGCCTATCGGCAGACTTTGATGAAACTTGGCAAATAGACTTGTATCATCAAGCTGTCCAATGAGTTTTATTATCATTACACATATTGCTGTAGTAGTGACAAGATCTGGCATCTTACTGGCCAAGCTTACTATTCAAAGTATAGTACTTCAGGTCCAGTTTTGATCAAACTTGGTAAATAGGTTGTTAACACTAAGATCTTTGATGAGCTTTATTATGAGCAAGACCTATGCATATTAATGATGTGATCTTGTATCAAATTGGCTGAGAGTTTTTTTAAACTCTAGAGACTGAATTTTTGTGAGGATTTTGATTTGTATTTGATTGGCTTGAGTTTGTTACCACTCCAGAGACTTAATTTTGATCAAATAATACTCCATCTTGGTAAATAAGCTTGCATTATTATAGACTTGGAAAGTGATATCATGGTCATATTTGCACATATTAGTGAAGTGATCTTGCGTCTAATTGACTGAGCTTGTTACCTCTTTTGAGACCATATTTTGTGTAATAATTCATCTGTTTCTATTGTGTTGTGAGACATTTTCATTTGCTTTAATGTTGTCTTTATGCAAATGGTTTTTGTGCTCCTATGTTTGATGTTGTAAAGTTCTTAGAGCTATTCAAAAGATTAAGAGCTCTATTAATGTCATTAATATTATTATTATTATTATTATTATTATTATTATTTCTCCTCTGATTTCAACAGAACTTAGAAAATGTTTATATTATCAAGATCTTGGCAAAGTTTGATTACAAGTGAGATGTATGTATTTAATTATGCCATTATTTTACAAAGTATTTGTATCTGACTACAATCAAACTGGAGAACTGGTAGAAATACCACATAAACCCAATTAGTGAAATTGTCAACTGTTTAATTAATTAGGACAGGTGAGCAAAATCAGTTCCACCTGGACCTCTTTCTAATATTAGCAAATTACTTCATAAAATACTGAATTACTGTGGGCAAATAACCCCCATGAAAACTGCAGCAAAAATAACCTGCTTAAAAAGGTGTCACATCCTTCAACAAGCTGAAAATTGTCACTAGTCACTGGCATTTATATTATAGATCATTATATAATCACAAACACTTACATGCCTGAAGTTATAACAAAAATTACCTTCATCACTAATTTTGCTTAAAGTTTATGACTGCTAAAAACTGTTTTATTTACAGTGCATTAACTGTTACCACAATGGACACTGATACAGACATAATAAAAACATCTGTACATACAACTGATGAAACACCAGAGTCTTGAGAACTATGTCTTTTTATTTCAGTTGCATATCATTTTTGGGAAAATCCAAGTTTTTCTGAACTTTACTACTTTTCAAGTGGGTAATCAGCTAATATTTAGCTGATGGTGAAACTTTCACAAAAAGTGAATAAGAAATAATTAAGTTACAAAATGTAAATCGTTAGTTGCTATATAATTGGAAAATCTACAAGGTTTACAAGGTTTCATATCATTACTGAACCATACAGCCTTTGAACATCTGAAGTTTACAAGACTCAGAGTAATGTTTGTGTTGTTCACTTAACGCTATTATCATGTGAGTAAATTTTATGAAGTTCATAATTATAAGCACACAATGACGATACTGTAAATAATATCAAAATCACTTAATAGTGGTCACTGGTCTATTAACAATTTTCAATAAACCACATACAGCTGGTGTTATGAAGGTGGAACCTGGTGATTCATCAATTCCAATAGTACCACCCAACCATCCATCCACCAAATACACAGTAGCATGAATCAGACATAGTACAGAGAACCAAAAATGTATTCAAAATAGACAGATGCCCACCACCGTACCTGAAAATAGACCTCAACACAAAGCCTAACCAAAGTGTGATAAAATCAACGGATGTAAATAGATAAGGGTAACACTATATACCATTACTACTTTCATGCGGGAATATAAATGTCAGATAAAGAAACTTAACTTAGCATCATTGCATATAAATTGTCACATTTAAGTATAAATGTGTTAACTGGATAAAAGAACTAGACTGTATAATGCAAAAGTCATACTACTAAGAAGCTGAAAACTAAAAGAGCCATTATCTACATATCAAATGTCCTCACCTTTGATGACTAACAGTATCATTATCTGTACACTAAATGTCCTCACTTTTATGACTAAAAGTCAATATCTGTAACCAAATGTCCTCACTTTGATGACTAAAAATCTTTATCTGTACACCAAATGCCCTCACTTTAGATGACCAAGTCATTATCTGTACATCAAATGTCCCCACTTCTGATGACTAAAAGAATAATTATCTGTATACGAAATGTCCTCCCTTTTAATGAGTAAAAGAGTCATTATCTGTACATCCAATGTCCTCACTTTTTATGACTAAGAGTCATTATCTGTTCATCAAATGTCCTCACTTTTCACTCATCTCTATAGAATGCTCTTGAAACAAACAGACTGCAAATTACATTATCATCATTTATATGAATAACATCTGTATCTCCCAGGAAGTCCTAATAATAAATGCTTTAAAGTGTAACACTAGCATTCTGCATATGTCAAGTACTGTATTTCTCCTATTATAAGCCCATGGGTCTGCCCTTTAAATATAATAAGGGGATGTGGGGGCTTTTAACTGTCAAAAATAAACATTTGCCTCAATCTTTTTACAACTAAGGATGGGGTCTCTTCATTAGAGAAATTTTGTATCTAGTAGCAAAATAAATTTAAGTCTCAAGGGGGAGGACAATGTACCCTATGTGTTCGGTTGCTTGAAGAGCATAATAAAGCACTAGCAGTCTTAGTCTAAGAACTGATATGAAAACTAGTGAGGTCATAACAAGATATTTACAATGGTTACTATCTTTAGCATGTGTTCATAGCCCATCTGTCTTTTTACAAAAAAAAAATGGATATATGCCCATGATAAACAATGCATTGATTTATCAAAACAAAATACAGTCTAAACTTGTTATAATGCAAACATCCGTCCACAGACATAACTAACATTATAACAGGGATGGTGGTGTACAAAGTTCTGATCTCACAGGAAGATGTAAAGACTGATAGTGAGATACTAAATACAAAAGAATAATGGACTAAACAGGATTTAATAAAGTAAAAATCAGTTAAATTAAAATACTCATTACTGAAAAAATGTAAAACTTGCATCCTGTGTCCTTCAATGAGATTAAAAGATACTTAATAAAGCTTACGTCATTCCAGAAATTAAAACATCTCATAATTTTGTGTATGCATCTGATTCAAAATACTGTCTTATGTGACAGTTTCTCTTTATTCTGGTGTCAAAATCTAAATCTAAAATAAAAGTTGTGAGTTATCTGTATCATTGAACTAAAGAACCAACATTTCTTTAACATAAATCTTCTTATAACAGAATTTCAAATATGCTAAGAATTTGCAGCAATCTGAAGATTTCCACATATCAAACTGCCATTGTGGCCTCTGCTGTGATAACAAGGTCAGCCAGTCAGATGCAAGATTACTTCTTTAATATATGTGGATCTTGCTCTTTGTCAAACCCATCTATGATCTTAATGATATAAACCAATATTCTAAGCTGAACAAAATCAGATCAGAAAATGTGGCTTCCTGAGGGGCAACAAGCTTTGCCAATCAGATGCAAGATGACCTAACTAGTATGTGTGGGTCTTGCTCATTATCAAACATATCCAACATTCAAATCATTGAATGTGCTTATATCAATAAGCACATTTTCCAGGTCTGATTAAAACTAAATGCGGACTCCAGAGTGGTAACACACTCACCAAATCATATGCATGTTAACCTCATGACCATGTGTGGATCTTGCTTAATGAACTTATTTGTGACCTTAATAATAAATTCATATATTCTAAGTCTGATCACAAAAAGATAATAAAAATGACCACTAAAGTGATAACAAGGTTAGCCAGTCAAGCATAAAATCACTTCATAAGCATGTATCAATTTTACTCATTATCAAACTCATCCAACATTTTGATCAAATAAACCCGAATTTCATGTCTGATTGACACTGGATCAGAGATAAGGATTCCACAGTGGTAACAAGCAATTGTTGAATGACAAGCAATCTGGATGTATGACCATACCATAAGCTCACTTTGGCCTTGTAACCAGATGAGCTAACAATGAATGCTTTTAGTCTTGAAAATGGGATCTTGGATCTCTCTTCACAAATTTTAGGATGGTGGATGGCAGTAGGTGATAGTGACAGTATGACACAGGAATCATACCATAGGCAAAACCATTCTGGGCTATTACTGGTGATATATGATGGCAGCAATTTAATGTATAGCACTGTATCAGTGTATACTGAAATTGTCAATCTGTTGGTAATTTGATCTATAGCACTGTATCAGTATACTGAAACTGTTAATCTGTTGGTAATTTAATGTATAGCACTGTATCAGGTGTATACTGAAATTGTCAATCTGTTGGTAATTTGATCTATAGCACTGTATCAGGTGTATACTGAAATTGTCAATCTGTTAATGTATAGCACTGTATCAGGTGAAGACAGAAATTGTCAATCTCTTGGTAACTTAATGTGTAGCACTGTATCAGGTGTAGACTGAAATTGTCAATCTGTTAATGTATAGCACTGTATCAGAAGACAGAAATTGTCAATCTCTTGGTAACTTAACGTGTAGCACTGTATCAGGTGTAGACTGAAATTGTCAATCTGTTGGTAATATTTTTACTGCAGACTTCCATACTGTGTGACTAAGTTTTCTTCTCTGAGAAATATAATTTTCATTACCAGAAATAAAATCCTGTAATTTCTTAAATTTAGATTAAAAAAAAACATATATGAAAGGAGAATCTTTCAAAAACCTTAAAACACATCTAAATCTAATATAGAGTACATAAGTCTAGCCCATGTATATTTTAATTTTTTAAGAGAACATAGCATTTTGTTCTTGTTCAGAAAAAGTAAGCAAGAATTTTTTTTTATGTTGAAACAAAAATATCCCACCATACCTCTTTCCAATATGATGAATCTGAATGTAAAATTAAAACAGATGGTGTATAATGGTATATCCATATGAACAGACATGGGTATCAGTAGCTACCCCTTCTGCATTTATGGCAAGATAGTAAAAAAATACTGTACACATTCTTTTGTGAAAGGGTATCATGGTAGGCTAAAAACACATGCTATATACCATTTCCATTACTTGAGAAAGAAAAGCATGAAGGAAAGGCCACTCTGAAGCAGATCGAATTATATTGAAATTACAGATCTACCTTGTGGACTTTCAAAAATAGATTTATACAAACTTCGGAAGGAGGCACTGAGATCTTCACCATGGATGTTATTTGCTATGAAACTACCTCCAGCTGACTGGTTTTGATGACGACCCTAAAATTAAGAAACAGAAATATTGGCCCAAATATTATATTCAACATACATTCTCATTTACTAGCATCATGTGATAAACATCTTGCTCCTATTTCTTAGCATCATGGAATCATTTCATAAAAACTTTGTCATAATGTGACATGTGACAATGTTCTCATTTATTAGCATTATGTGATAAAACCCTGATATCACACTATGATATATAACATTCTCATTTATAAACATCATAGTGTCATGTGATAACCTTATATCATGCTGTAATCTTCAAAAAACATTTTCATTTCTTAACATCCACGGCATCTTGTTAACAAGGCCCTGTAACTGATGTGTGACATAAAATTCTCACTTTCTAGCTTTTTTTCTTCCAAATTTTCTGAATGAAAAGTCTTCAAAGCCATACCATGATATAATATTTAAATCATATTTTGCTCCAAGTTTCAAGTTGGTGTTGTCATAAATAATCACTGCATTTTACGATCAGGACAGTGCCACAATTATTACAATCACAATTTCATCAAAAAAGTTCAACTTTTCTGTACATTTATTTCAGGTTTTTTACTCTGAATTTTACTGTGATACACATAAATGTAATGAAGTTGGGAATTTTATTTTATTTAATATATATTCGTATTTAACAAAGAATCAAACAACCCCCAATCAAAATAATAATGTCTGAAAAATTTTTTTTAACAGTCTGTAAAATAAGTCTGAATTATTAGCTATGGCTTAAGCCATCTTTGTTCTCTTTGCTGAGTATCAAAAGTCCGTACTGAAGAAAATATCTCAAATGTCCAAGACTCAAAGTTCTCATACAGTGATTTATGCTCGTTCTGGTTAGAGCAAACTGGTTGTACTTGAGATAAAAATTCTTATAGCAAAACTTCACTATCTTACAGCAAAACTTCACTAGACCAATTTCTGTTGGGACTAAAATTTTGGTGGTTCTATATAGGTGGCCAGATTATAACAGTGACAGTATACAGAGTTTGATTAGTGGAAGAATGGCCCAACTGTGACCAAAATATGTGGCCAGTATGCAGAAGATGCCAAGATACAAAAGCTTAGCAAAGTTTCTATATACTAGGATTTTATTTGCAATAATTCAAACACATGAAAATTAATCTGTAAAATGTGAACCAAACAAGAGTACTACAAAACGGTACATGATACAACAACCATTTACCTTTTTTGAACATCTCTGTTATCTACTGATAGATTTGAGAGCAAACTCGTTATCTTTATAGTTGTACAATTTTTTTCACTGAAGAAATTTCAAATGCTTTATAATCCTCAGAGAACTTTTTCACTGTCAAATAAAGCTAATTTTTTCAGCCACTAAACTACTGGTTCACTGTCTATCTCAATATCATGAAATCACCCAAATTTGACAAATTATCAAAAATCACTATTACCTACATCAATATGAGACCTTTTATGGGATGTACTGAAGCCTTCATAGTAATAATAATAACAATGACTTTATTTGAAGAGGGTAACACAATTAGCTAAGAATTAATCTACCTTGAGGCCCTCATAGACATAATTCTAATCATTCAAACTGAAGAAAGTGCTGAATAAAATCTGTGGCCTTCATTTTGAAAGTATAGAATGCGACCTAGTTATTTTAAATAGGAGATTTTGTCTATATCTTAAAAAGAAACCATGTGATGGACATTTACCTCAATACCTACAGTTTCTAATCAGAGGTTTTGCCTGAAGGTAGCGCTATGAAAACCATCTAAAAATGGCTGATGTTTACTGTACTAAGGTGCTTTCAACCAAACACGCTTACATGAGAATCAGATGGAGGCAGGCAGTAACACTTTCTTCAGAATGTGGTAGGGATGTCCATAAGCACTTATATGCAGTGAACGGTTAATGGATGGATGCAGATGGACAGACAGAAAACAGTACAAAAGAAAAACAACAAAATACACAAGATATAAAATGGATATAGAAAAAATACAATACAGTATTAGCCAACACGCTGTACCTGGTTGTTTGGAATTGGTACTGTTGCAACTTGGACATTCCAGGTGGGAGGCAAAGTCTCTGGTGACCCCAAACTACTAGAGTTACTAACACCAGATTCTGGGCTGTATGGAGATGACTGAAAAAAAATAATAAAGCTACTTGTTACAAATGGAGGTGACTCTCATTCAAGGTGACAGTTTATGTCAATACTTCTAATGAAAGTGCCCTATAGTCCAGCATTCACAATTTTTAATCAACAGGCGATGGTCAATTTACACCATGAGGTTATTTCGTCAATTAAAAGTAATTTTTCTCATAGAATATTTATCAATAAGGATGTTTTGGGGTAAATTATACCGCTAAGTTCTAAATAAATGATTATTTATGCCTAATTTTCTCGGTGACTGATGAGAATGACCATGCATGCACTATGTGAGCCGTGCACACAAGCAATGGGACAAAGTGAATGTTATTTCTTCATTATAAATGGCTTTAAAAAGAAAGTACATAAACTGAACTGGTGTATGTGGATTTATCTGAGTCTTATCATGACATAAATTGAATTGGTGTAGGTGAATTGCATGTGGATATATTCGAGTCTTATCATGACATAAATTGAACTGGTGTTGGTGGATTGCATGTGGATATATCTGAATCTTATCATGACATAAATTGAACTGGTGTAGGTGGATTGCATGTGGATATATCTGAGTCTTATCATGACATGAATTCGTTTAGGTGGATTGCATGTGGATACATCTGAGTCTTATCATGACATAAATGGAACTGGTGTAGGTGGATTGCATGTGGATATATTTGAGTCTTATCATCATATAAATTGAACTGATGTAGGTAGACTGCATGTGGATATATTTGAGTCTTATCATCACATAAATTGAACTGATGTAGGTAGACTGCATGTGGATATATTCGAGTCTTATCATGGCATAAATTGAATTGGTGTAGGTGGATTGCATGTGGATATATTTGAGTCTTATCATGGCATAAATTGAATTGGTGTAGGTCGATTGCATGAGGATATATCTGAGTCTTATCATGACATAAATTGAACTGGTGTAGGTGGATTGCATGTGGATACATTGAGTCTTATAATCACATAAATTGAATTGGTGTAGGTGGATTGCATGTAGATATATCTGAGTCTTATCATGACATAAATTGAATTGGTGTAGGTGGATTGCATGTGGATGTATTTGAGTCTTATCATGATATAAATTGAATTGGTGTAGGTGGATTGCATGTGGATATATCTGAGTCTTATCATGACATAAATTGAACTGGTGTAGGTGGATTGCATGTGGATATATTTGAGTCTTATCATGACATAAATTGAACTGGTGTAGGTAGATTGCATGTGGATATATCTGAGTCTTATCATGACATAAATTGAATTGGTGTAGGTGGATTGCATGTGGATGTATTTGAGTCTTATCATGATATAAATTGAATTGGTGTAGGTGGATTGCATGTGGATATATCTGAGTCTTATCATGGCATAAATTAAACTGGTGTAGGTAGATTGCATGTGGATATATCTGAGTCTTATCATGACATAAATTGAACTGGTGTAGGTGGATTGCATGTGGATATATCTGAGTCTTATCATGACATGAATTCGTTTAGGTGGATTGCATGTGGATACATCTGAGTCTTATCATGACATAAATGGAACTGGTGTAGGTGGATTGCATGTGGATATATTTGAGTCTTATCATCACATAAATTGAACTGGTGTAGTTGGATTGTATGTGGATATATCTGTCTTATCATCATATAAATTGAACTGATGTAGGTAGACTGCATGTGGATATATTCGAGTCTTATCATCACATAAATTGAACTGATGTAGGTAGACTGCATGTGGATATATTCGAGTCTTATCATGGCATAAATTGAATTGGTGTAGGTGGATTGCATGTGGATATATCTGAGTCTTATCATGGCATAAATTGAATTGGTGTAGGTCGATTGCATGTGGATATATCTGAGTCTTATCATGACATAAATTGAACTGGTGTAGGTGGATTGCATGTGGATGCATTTGAGTCTTATCATGATATAAATTGAATTGGTGTAGGTGGATTGCATGTGGATATATCTGAGTCTTATCATGACATAAATTGAACTGGTGTAGGTGGATTGCATGTGGATACATTTGAGTCTTATAATCACATAAATTGAATTGGTGTAGGTGGATTGCATGTGGATATATCTGAGTCTTATCATGACATAAATTGAATTGGTGTAGGTGGATCGCATGTGGATATATTTGAATCTTATCATCACATAAACTGAATTGGTGTAGGTGGATTGTATGTTGACATAAATTGAACTGGTGTGGGTGGATTGCATGTGGATATATTTGAGTCTTACCATCACATAAATTGATACACAAGGTTTCCTTTTCTCAAAAACTAGAGACATTTAATTTGTGAAACAACAGCCATCTACACTGACACTCAATTTATTTTACTGTCTATTAGTAAAGTACTGATACTAGAATTTCATTGCAAGTAATAGCAAAATTTCTGCTCATCCATGAGCAAATCCCAAAGTGCCAATTTAGGAATTTTAAGTTTACTAGCAAATTTGAAAATCACTTCTCCAAAGTTAAATATGTCTGTGAAATTAAGCTTTTCATGCAATGACTACCAATTTCGCTTGCTTCTCTTGTGATCCTCGATCATATTTGCTAATTAGCAGGATAAATTGCTGAATAATGATAGATACTTTAATTATGTTAACTACATAACAATATTTATAACAGTGTTCAACTGGTCTATTACTATGAGTTGATATGGCACACTACTGTGATGGCTAGCTCTTGTGCTGGTAGGATGTGAATGCCTTTAACTTCTTTGTTTATTCCACCTCCTTTATTTGATTTGATTCAAGACATAATTACAACTATAGTAAAAAATAGGCCTACTTTTAATATATTTGTTACAATTCAACAAACACTTCTGCAAATCAGATATCAAAACACTGTTGGCACTTAAATAGATTCTCATAAAAATACACTCACGGACATAGCCGTGACAGAAGACTGACGGTCTTCATGTTTGAAAATAAGAAGGCTTATCATATTTTGTAATGATTACACTGAAACCAAATTAAACGATAAGGCTAAAATACAAATGTCACTTGACAAAACATATTTATTTGCTATTTATTTCATAAAATGCTGCCACCAGTAGGCATTACTGACATTTTTGTGGGCTGAAATAAATACTGAATATTGTTATTTAATGTATTGAGAACTTTCTTAAAAAGAAAAGTTAACAAAAAACATGACTTCTTATTACTGTGAAGGGGAAAGAGGAATGGTTTAAATTAATTCATATTTGCACTCACATCTGTATGTATATGATCCCATTTACTCGTCTAGCACCTTTGCTCTGGAATAACATTTCCCATTAAATTGATCAGTGTCCTTTGCCCGAAACTTAGCAAGAACAATTCAATCATGCACCTATAACCAAATGCTGCATGATGAGAAAGTGTGATGATGAATGACACCATGAACCATTGTGTAATTCTGACTGTCTTGCTGTTTTCTGAGCATGATGCCAACTGATGGTGGCAGAACATACAACTTAATTCTAGTTCTGTGCAAGCACATAACTTTAAAAAAATTAAGACACTGTGTTCTGCAGAAAACCTTGTGTAAAATTTACTGCTAGCTATAAAATTGGCATTCCTGTTAAATAAATATTATTTACCCTCTCACTGAATTTCTTCTTCTTTTGTCTGGCTGGCAGGCTCTCTTCAGGAGGATTACTGTCAATGGCCCAATAGGAACCCTGAAATACAGATTAAATCACCTGATTTAAATAATGTCAGCATAGAGAAGAACTTAATGTTAAGAGAAAACAACTATTTTCGACTGATGATTCTAACTCTCTTCTGAGTAAAATACAAAAGTATTACAAGTTTAGGAACACCTATCAGTCTCCCCTTTTTGCAGCATAATGCATTGTCTGTTATTTTTCATATATTCTCAAAAAGTAAAACAACAACAACAAAATGAATCTTGGAAAATTTTGGAAATACATTTCAACATGTTACTGGTTATATATATTTAGTTTTAAAACAAAAACAGCAGGCTAGAAGGATTTTTTTCACTATCAAAGACAAAGGTCTATAAGGATAAAATTGAGTCAATTGCATACTTAAATGAGTCAGACAGCAGTGTTTCATTGGTTGAGTGCCTGGGATGATCTCATGTCAAAATTATCAATGTAACTCCATCATGTTGAAATACTGATTACTCCTAACAAAATACAAAGACCCAGATCTGCCTGCATGTTGAATAACATCAGATCTTGGTCTATACAGTTTGCAACTAGGCTGGACTAGTATAGCTCTCCTACGTTATAACATGCTCCATAATAATGTGATTCTATGTGCAGATATAACATGGGAGCCCCTTAACATATTAAAAATTCCGTAAGTAGCAACTTTGTCTCCATATCCCTAAATTTCTCAAGTCTTTCCTCAAAATAACTTTTTTAATTGAGTTCTTGCATTATTTTGCTTGTGGTATGTCAGACATTATTGGGATTTTTGTGAGGGTACATATAATACAAGAAATGAATTAGTTGTTGTTGTGGGGCTTAACCCCATCCTTCAGCACACGTTAGGCTATACATGGCGGCCAGTATTAACGGTGGAGGAAGAAACCGGGAAATCCACAGAAAGAACCACCGACCCACGAGAAGCTACTGGCAAGCTTTCTCACATATCCACATTTGCCGAATCTTAGACTCGAACCCACGCAGACAGAGGTGAGATGGCAGTGATCCGTAACGGAGAGAGCTTTAGACCACTCGGCCACTCGGGGTCCCGAAATGAATTAGCCCTTCAATGTTAAAATTGCTCACCTTGGTGTACTTTTATTCTTGAAATACAATTTAGGAGTTTTTCTTGACTGAAAAAACCCCTCAATATTTCCTTAGAAATAAACAAGACATATTTTCTTCATCAGAATGAACGATATTATGACTTTATTTAAAACCTTGATGCCTGCTTAAAGTTCAGAGAAAACCCAAACTTACAGTATTAAATCAAATAATACAAGATAAAAAAAACCTCACTTTTTGGAAGAGAATTGAAATGCTTAGTAAAACTGAAGCCTGATCTAGTCACAGAGAAAATTCACTTAAAACTCTATCTTTATGATTCCTTTGAACACTGAAGCTGATTATCAAAACTTACAACCACATTTTCAC
>JAECUM010019121.1:0-43557 GCA_016617855.1 Megalonaias nervosa | reverse complement strand
TCACATGGTGTGGCGATTTCCAGTACCAACGTACAGTCGGAGTAGGGAAGCCAGTCACGTTACACCACAAGGTGCCTGTCACTCCTTCTTCAAACGTTATATCATGCGTCTCTTGTATCATGGGTGGACCTGCAAGATAAAGAAATAAAATTACCACACATGCATAAACGCATCTGGATGAGCGTAATTTTAGTTATTTTAACATACTTCAAACTATGTGACAGAAAGTAGCCGTATTATAATGCATACAGTGTATCTAAGTTTCTATTTCCATTTTCTGTCATGTAGATATGATTTTCTACAGACAGTGCACAGATACGTATGTACTGTGTACAGCGTTTTCACATCGCCAAATTACACAAACATATTACCACAAACATGCTTGCAGACGAAGCAAACTCACTTTTCATCAAAAAATAATTCGGATGCAACACCTAAACAATGACGTTCCGCACCTATACCAGCCCCTCCCTCCATACGGGATTTGTAAGCTCACTTTCAACTACATAAATTTGCTGCTCCACAATGAATGTGTTATTTCTAGACTGTTTGGAAATAGCCGAGCGATGTTCCGATCAGCCCTAAATGTCACGACGTTAAATAATGTCAAGGAACCTTTCTCATCTCTCATGAGACCGCGGTAGCTTCCAATATCTCTCTCTCTCTCTCTCTCTCTCTCTCTCTCTCTCTCTCTCTCACACACACACACACACACACACACACACACACACACACAGACACACAGACACACACACGGAAATATATACTCACTTTTCACCACGAGATCGACCTGTGCCATGACATTTTTTCCAACTTTACACGTGTATTCTCCAGCGTCTTCCACGTGTACATGCTTTATGTTGATGTTCCATTCTCCTTCGTACTCTTGACTGATACTCACCCGCTTGTTGTAGGAGTATTTGCCGATGCTTATGAGGGTATTTGGGTTCTTGTACCAGTGCACCTGTTAGCAGAATAGAAATTACAAAAACGATCTGAGTATTCAGATCTATTCTGAGATATATGACACGAGTTCGACATTATCTATCTTTTGAAACTAAACATTCTTATAAATTTAATTAGAAATCAACAGAAATGTAACATTCTCAAGTAACACCATGACAATTACTGACTGAATCAATAACCCACGATACAGTGTAGTAAAATGATGCCGCGGTAAATTTGGATACCTCAGACACAGGCTCCTTGACATTTATAACGTCGTGACATTTAGGGCTGATCGGAACATCGCTCGGCTATTTCCAAACAGTCTAGAAATAACCTCGGAAGCAGCTGTAGGAATAAGATCGGAACATCGATCGGCAATATCCGTCAGGGCGTGAAATACACCTCGGATGTAATTAGTCGCCACTGAAAACTATATTCTTAAGCGTTTTTGTTTAATGTAACAATATGGAATTAGATCACAATTATTAGTTCCGGTTCAGTATCCACGAATGTAGTGCCATCTATTTTTAGAGCATTTGTTTTCTGTCTCCCTTTGGTGGTGATACAAGACTTAGATTTAGGCATTCTTTGTATGAATTTAAAGGTAATTGTTTATTCTTTAGGATATGAGCTTATGGTGTGGTTGTCTATATATGTTTCGGCGACAGTGCACAGTGAGTAATAAGACTTTGGTGATGATCTGGAAGTGAAATTTGTGATCCATGGCACATTGCTTTGTTTACAGTCCAGCCTCTCAAAGAAATGCCTATGACAAGAACTTCAGCGTGAAGTCAACTTTGAAGGTATTTTAGATTAACATATCATTTGTATTGATTGGCAGACAGTGGAAAGTTCAGTACTGATAAACAAATGAACAGACTATATAGAAAAATTAATTGTTTTCTTAGTCCATATGGTGGCGGAAGGAGACAAAGTCACAATCGGAACGTTCTCTGACTTTGCTGTTATTACATATGTGTGCACCCAGCCCGAGGCGAATCACAAAACACATCGAATTGATGTTTACTCCTATAACTACTTTTAAGGTTATTTCAATATCTGACGGAAACAGCCGGATGCTGTTCCTATCGTGTCGGAATATGTACACATTTCTTAGTTTTGGATAATTCGCCTCCGACAGAGTGCACCACTTATGTTAAGACAGAAAAGGCAGACAATATTCCTATTGTGACTTTGTCTCCTTTTCCCGCCATATTGAAATGTGTTAACAAAATATGCATCGAATTTAGTTATCAATGGTGGCGAATTACGTCCAATTTTATTTACGGACGGAAGAAGGCAAAGGATGTTCCGACTGACTTTGAACTTCTTCAAAGGATGATAAATGCATTTAATATGAATATTTCATGTAATACTACGCTCATTGATCATAACTCCTTCGTATGACCACCATCAGCTGGTGGTAATTATGAGATGGGTAAGCAACTAAGTGAAAGTACAATTAAGAAACATGTAGTTTGTGATTCGAAGAAGTAAATTAATCTTTTTGCGCATCTGAATAAAATGAAAAGTATGCAAGCCACCAGCCAACTCCAGTGAGTAAATCATATCAAATGTGTACTGAGCACATGGACAGTGCAAATTGTTCTTTATTAAATCTGATTTGGGGTTTCGTTTGATTTGGTGATTTACGTCACGGCAGCACAAGTAGGTTATTTAATACCGAGGCGATTGCCTTGCCCAAGGACTTGAAGGCGGCACCAATGTTGTTAAATCGAAACTTGGACACTGGGTAAGTATTGTGAATCAAGTCTTTCAGTATTATCACCTCTCCAAACGGGTCATATTATCAGGGCCACAAAATGGTGTGTGTGTGTAGAGAGAGAGAGAGAGAGAGGGGGGGGGGGGGATTTGAAGCTGCCGGGATAACAAACTACAAAGAAATCAGTTTCCCCAGCGTGCATATCATGCTTAAAAACGGCAATACCATCCTGACTTTCGAGCTATATGAACAGATGGCCTAATCAATTATGAAAATGGGTGGATTAGCTGATAATTGGTTTTAAGTACCCTACAGATCTCAAAATGAAGTTAGTGATGTCTCCAGCAGGAAAGAAACATTAACTACTAATTTAGGATTGTTCTTTCCTTTTAAAGTTAATATTCAGAGCACTTACCATATTCTCGGATTGTCCCAAATACTTGCAAGGTAGACCCTCTTTGCTTCAGGTACGTGGTGACTCTGGTCCAATACAGTAGCACCGAATGGAATGCCAGCGAAAATTACAACCCTCCCCACCAATCCTCTCTCTCCCTGAGCAATACACGGAACAAGCAAAGTTACTTATACAGTTTTGTTGACCTTTTTTGACCTTTGCGTTTATGTTAATTATCGTTATTGAAAACCCCTTATATAAAAATATACCGTGGAGGAAACCGTTACGGTGGCCTAGTAGTTAGAGCATCCGCCTCAGATGCGGGAGGTCACGGGTTCGAACTCCGGCCGAGTCATACCAAAGACATAAAAATGGTACTAACAACTGCCTCGCTTGGCGTTCAGCATTAACAGGTTAGTGTCGGTGCCTTGGCGTGTCATTGGGAGAACAATTAGCTCCCATTTCCTTGGGATTATAATGTTAAATGCTGAAATTGAGATTCAAAAGCCTGGAAACAGTCAAACAAAACAAACACACAACTGTCGACAACATCATGACATTCACGGATCTTGTTGAATAGACTACGATACAGTGTAGTGAAATAATGATGATGTACATTTGGATAACTTTTTTATGTTGTCATATAATATTTTTGATGTTATATAATAATATTAAGCGTGCAATATTTTACAATTTTACAGCTTTCTTGAGCTGAATATTATTAGCCACGTGTTTCTTTACCTTGGTGTTCTGAACGTTATGACAATCTTGAAGCTCATGCACCTTTAGGAGTAGAGCAAAGGTGCTCGCAGAAATTTATCGAGGGGTGGAGCAAACATGTAGTGGTAAGCCATTACGTTTTACGGATGTAGGCCAAACATATTTAGAGGTGAGGTGCCCACCCACCCCCCTCCCCATGCCCCTATGTGTGAGCGTCCATGGCATAGAGGTACTAGATAGGTGGATCTTGGCATTCGGCATTATGATACGGCCATAATATCCAGTACACCCCAGTAGACTAACATGTAATAAAATTATTACCTCATATACCTTAAATAAACCTATTTGGCAAAAGAATTAAACGTAAGAATACCTAAGGTGTCATGTTATGCTCTGCAGACGATTGTTTATAAGCAAAACGATCCTCCCGTACAAAACAACATCCCATGAAAAAAAAAAAAATCTTGCCGAACTACAAACGAGTCAGCCATGCGTAATTAAAGTCAACCCCTCCAAGTGGGGATAATTCCCAATGATAATAAACAACACGGTACGTCCCATCTATCTATATAACAAAATCATGTCATAAACTGGATCCTAAATTATCTTTTTGCATTTTAATTATTTGAAGCGGAGTTTTCCCCATTTTGTTTTACACAGTTATGTGTTGCCAGTCAGAAAGAGTTGTTAGAATACATATCAATTTGATGTTGTTTGGTGACTCGCCTCTGGCGGAGTGCACCAGATATGTTACGACAGCAAAGGCTGACAATGTTTTGAATGTAACTTTGTCCTATTCCGCTGCCATATTGTTCCGCATAAAGGAAAATAATTCCGAATATAGTTCCCAATCGCGACGAATTACATCCAAGGTTTCTTTCTCCACTTGACGGAAAAAAATAGCCAATGATGTTCCGATTGCTTGCTTGTAAATCTCAGTCACATGATCTAGTGATGACCCTGTTGGAATTGTTACATCGCGCTTTATGCAGCATACTCCTAGAATTTTTGTTCATTGAGTAATACATAGTTTTATGAGCTGGTAAACCTCATATTGACCGACGCGAAGCGGATGTTCCTATTTGTAGTTTTAATAGTTCATTGAACTATTGTAGTCGTACTGGTTCATTAGACTTTCTATTCAAGAAAGAAATGTCTATAATTGTTTTATTATATAATTTAGAGAATAAAATCACACTTTAGTTTCCTTTAGAGATGCATAAATGCCATTCAAATGCATGACGCTAAGAACTTAAGGATTTGAAGTCACGTAGGAGTCAATGACGCCATGAGAAAGCCACATAAAGCATGACGATGTGACATGAAGAAATATTTCATATCATGTAACTTTGAGCCATCCAGTGAAAGAACATCTCTCACGGATATAATGCAATAAATTGATTAGCACACAACATCATTCATATAATGTTCCATTGACTTCTTTTATATTTATTTTCATTTTTTTTTCTGAAAATGAGTGTCCTCCTCCCCAAAACAAAACAAAAAACAAAAATCAATAACAAAATAAAAGCAAAAACAAAAAAAAAAAAAAAAAAAAAAAAAGAAGAAGTAAAACAAAACAAAAAAACATGTTAACAAACTGCTAGAGTAACGATGAAGGAAGATGCATAAACAGCATACCGTATTATGAACACCTTGAATCGACACTTTGCAGGGCAAACTGGCGGGTCGATTGACTACAGCATTAACTTGGACCATTTCGCCTTTTGCACCACCGATGACAAACCCTGCAATAGACAACTCACGTTTACCATTGAACTGTTTGCTACATTAGGGTGCCTCGGTAGCTAATCTGGTATCGGGTTCGATACCGGCCCAGGCTAGCA
The DNA here is from genome assembly GCA_016617855.1 of Megalonaias nervosa. NCBI lineage: Eukaryota > Metazoa > Mollusca > Bivalvia > Unionida > Unionidae > Megalonaias > Megalonaias nervosa. The sequence goes on along the minus strand of JAECUM010019121.1, from coordinate 37,925 downwards.
AGTGTAGGTTCCTCGGTGCGTCCTCGGGAAAGGAACTTAACTCCCATTTCCTAGGCATGATGCAGCCACAATTGTGTTGAACGTGCTTTTAAGGGCTGGTGTACCTATCAGCTCCCATAGTAAACCTATGCAAACACCATGATATTAAAAATTCAATAACTTTAAATTTCTGAATGCTCATGACCAAACCCATATTTATCAGTATGGATACATCCTTAATGACAGCTGGATCTACGTGTTTTTGAATCATGTGCTGTCCATTCCACACCAAAGAGTCATTTTCTAATTTTAGTAATGCGTTTTCCTATGTAACAGCTCTTAAATTCCATCATAAAACAAAGTCTCCGTGTCTTTCAGTTGCAACTAGGATATTTTCTCAAAAAGATTCTTTTTACTAAAATCTTACTTTCATTATGAACCACTTCTGGCCAGCCAGATCCATATTTACTCTATTTTACCTTCACCTATTTCTAGACGGGTTCCCATTTTTCCAAACTATTAGGATCGTGAGTCCTATATCCACCCTTTATTTACTTGACATACCTATGAAAAGTTGTTGTATGCATAAGTAAACAGTGTCAAATATTACATTGGTGAATATTAGATTATATTGCACTTTCATGTACACCAAGCTTAGCCATGGTATATTTCAGCCAAAATTTAAATATCTGAGCTTCATTTCAGAAAATCAGAAAAGTATTAACATAAATGTGTTTAATCAAGAGTTACTTTCTGTGATATCACAATTTATCTGTCTTCAATTTAAGATTGAAATTTATTATCAGCCTGGCCATATTTTATGATAAATGACCATCTATATGTGCATGTATTACTACAGTAAAGGATATTTAAATTAAAAGTAACCTGAAATTCATACAGAACACATGTTATTTAAGACCAAAGTAACGTTGGCATAAGCCAATTAAAATACAAAATATGAAGTTCCAAAACACTGACTGAATGAAATAGTGGGGCACAAAATCATGAGAGGTCATTATTATTAAGCACGATGGGAGAGACCTAAGTGATCATATTTGGGGCATATTGATTCAAATCACAACTTGGAAATATCACATTTCTGACCATAATTACTCTGTAAGTGGCAAATTGTATAAATTGTATATATCTGACTGCATATATATTAACCAATGTGCAATACACTCCACCAAGTATAGTAAAATCTACACACTTTAAACGCTGCAACCACATCCCATTTCATGGCAACAGTTGCCATATCTGAAAGGGTGTTTAATATCCCAATGAAAGTCACTTTGAGGTATATAAAATGTATTCATTTTGCTTGCTATCCACAAATAGAACCATAGTTTTGCATTTGTAGTCCAGTTAATTGTATATGCATATGTGGAACCACTGTAGCGTTGATGTTCTTTATAGGACTCACGGTACTAATTCAGCTCCCATAGTAAACGGATGCAACCACCATGATTTTAAAAAAACTAATACTTTAAATTTTCTGAATGCCGCGGCATTTTTCTGGATCTCCATGTCTTTGAAACATGTGTTTTCAATTCCAGCAATGAGTTTTTATATTCGAGTCATCGATGGCCATATCGATTATTGTCACTTGACTTGCGGGAGTTTTGATTATAAATATCAATCCTCTTGCCAAATCAATAAATATCAACTTCGGTTTTGTGCATATAAGGGATTATGTTATTGATACAATTATGTATATTTTGTTGCCAGAAAGGGAAGAGAAAACAGATCTCTATTAGATGTTATTACTTACCGATAAGAAAACAAGCGAAGAAGGTAGACATCATTTGTATAAACCTTGGCTTCCCTCACACTACAACGCATAACACCTGTGGAAAAACGCATAACAAACACGGATTCAGCATCAATATTATTTATCTATGATAAAGAGTGCACACAACGCACTCTACGGTAAACTAGGTAAATGATGTGATAGTTCACATTTTGGCTTGTACATAGTTTTCTTCTGATTGGCCAGATTACATTAATTTCTGTTTCATATTTTGTTTTTGTTTCGTTCTTTTCAGCTGAGATTTTTAGCACAGAAACGTGGTTCAAAGTCACGGAGTTAATACAATTGCATAGTTTATTAACTGAGTCTGACGTTCCTGGCCGGTTTCTGCGCCGGTTGAGTAAAACAGGTGTTGAGTTGAGATGGGTAGTTATACATTTGTTTGTGACCACTTATTCTGTACTCGTCGTCAATTTATTCTGGTTTATTTTGAACTCTAGTGGAACACACAAGAGGCCCCACCAGGCGTTGAGAGGATTAAAGGAACATGGGAAGTTTGAAGATTGTATTCATGGATAAAAGGAACAAAGTGTGAATTTTAGGGAATATTGAAATGGACGTTATATTGTCTGTTTGGCTACAAGGAATCGAATATGACAACTTTTATCAACAAAGATAAAGATTTTCTGGGCTAAGGGAACACATTATCACACCATGAGGTTTTACTGATCAGTCTCAAGTTAGGCTGTGTGAATCGTTACGTAACCAGACATGGAGTATTTAGCTCGTGTAACTATGTGGTTGTCAGTTCAGCGATGTTAAAATTTCAGTTAAACTGATGTTTGGCATCAACTAACTTGGGTTCTTTATTCTCTGAGCATCACGCCCTAATTAAAAATTAGTAATTCTACTATATGACATAAGCCACGTCCAACTTCCTTTGCATAGGAAAATTTTTATTAATCGTAAATAATTATCTCGAAGCTGTTATTGCTGGGTATGCCGACAATTGTTTTAAAGATGGTCGCGAATCCGTGGAAGATGACTCGCGTTCTGGAAGATTGTTGTCTGTTATTGATGAGCGGGAAGTGACAGCTGTGAAAGAGGCAATTGACGAAGATGCTCGATACACAGTGGAGGATATTTCTGTAATTACGGTCATTAATTTTTCAGCAATCTTTAATATATAGAAAAATAGTTTGACGTTCAGAAAAGACTGTGCAAGGTGTGCCCCGCATTCGTTGACGGCTGATCAAAAACATATTCTGGTTCAAATCGCCAAACAGATATTTGCCAGATATGAAACATTAACCAAAAACGTCTGATGGAGATTGTCTGTCAAGGTTGATGAAACATGGATTTACTTGTTGGACACTACTCAAAATAAACGAATAAGGTTTGGAGCGGACGAAAGGAGCAGAAGCCACAATTCGCTCAAACCTTTTAAATACCCGTCGTATGATCAAAACCGGCTGTTGCAACGCAGGCAGGAGGCTAAAATGTACACAGTTGTTTGTACCTTGTTGCCACGATTTAACTAGACGTAGAGAATTCGGTATGGCGACCACTGGTACGTAAAGTTGTACTGACAGAAAGTACAGCTAGCAAACATTCTTAGACTTGAGGCTGAGAGGACCACATACATATCCTATAGATATCATAATCATCAGTTCACATATTGTGAGGGAGCAAGAACACGCATTGACAAATGCAAGGCTGTCGATGTTCACAAAGACCAGTATCATTCATACAAGTCGCTCGGATACTGTCGTATATGCTTGCAAACAAATTACCAGTAAGTAGAAGAACGTCAGATCAATAAGTATCCGTTTTGATCTAACAACACACTATATTAATTTCAGATAAGTTTTTCTTATTCTCGTAAGGGCATTTTCGAGGTCCATAACCTGAAAATGATTGCATCCTTGTAGGAACTATTACCTCAGTGTTTTACATTTACACTTCATGACTTAAATTGTCATTTTATGTTACAATATCTCTTGGCAGTTTTCCTTCGCGTGTCCAGTGTGGTACACAACTCTACAGTTACCCCAGTTTATAAGAAAACTGGGGATTCAACTTTCCGCTGGCTGGAGCCGAACTACTGGTGTGCGCTTTTTTAATATATTTTCTATCATTCCTGTTTCATTATCATTGCGCAGGGGTTCGAACTACTCAACAATGACCTCAGACATTTATGATCTGAAGTTCAATGTTTTCTCCTGTAACTCCACATCATAGGTACCTTTTTTAGCCGAGTGATGCTATATATGTTTATTTACTTGTTACCATTCCATTATTGGGTACAAGATTTTGATCCTTGAGCAAAAGGATATCTCCTTGCTGGTTTTCAAAATGGTTTTTAGTGTCGTTTTAATAAAGAACAGTGGATTTACGTGCAATTTACAATTTGAAATCTACACATGCAAACACAGAAGTTACTACGGCAAAATGCGAAATGGACTCGAAGTGTAACACTTGCAGGCACTTTTGATTAAAAACCGTTCTCTAATTTAAACTCTGCACCATTATGTTTAGTCTAAAAAAAAACAAAAAACATACAGGATGATTCATCACCTGTTGTACCCATCAAACAATTCTGTTGACAATGGAATCACACCCAAACAATGATCAATTTATAGTAAAAGTATTGAGAATTCCATTTTATTGATAGAGCAGCAGTATAGGTTGCTTTATGGCAAAACAGACGTATCAAATGTTTTTCGCATTATTCCTGTTTGTCCCTTTCTGTCCAGTTATTGTAGGTATGTTTGCTAGATGCCGTTTAATTACAATGTGTATTTACCCATGGTTTGTCGTTCAAGTTGCTAGACCTTTAGCAGATGTCTATAATGGATAGCAAACAAAAGTTTATCAGCAATATATATGACCCCTCCATTAGATAAAGTTTTGATCTTGGATTCCACTCGTGTCTAATCACAGAGAAAGCTCGGTTGGTTCCAATGGCAGTGGCATTCCTGTGGCAAAAACAAACCTTTGCCACATCCATAGCCATGACTTTCATCCAGTGCGAATTAGATTCGATCAGATTACCGGGTTGACTTAAACCTGACAAAATGCAAACGTATAATGAATTGATAAAATCATATTTGATTCGATGCATAATTACCCTCCGAGATTCTACCCTGGATTCACACTTCCAGTTACCTTAGTGGTATATTTATATTGGAGTACACGGTAGGTAAGTTCAGTGTGAAGAAGTCTCTATTACAATGATATTTGTATGTTTACAGTTGTACAAAGGTTTGGTTGCATTAAACAAGCATTGGCTCTTTATAGATCTCGTGGTTTTCCCTCTTATCAATTTTAGGTTGGCAGAAAAATGACCGAGGTCAGTTTCGCGTATTTACGTTATAGCGAGTGTAGCATAACAAATCCTTACAATGCTGTGTAATTCAGTATTCAATTTTTTCTGTTTACTTCTTTATATACAATTTCAAGATTCGTATGATATACAATGTAAATACATTGGGGGTATTCATTAGAGATTATGTGTAAATTCATATAATTGCTATGAATATCTAATGTGCGAAAATTCTCTCATCTTCTTTTCTTCTTCAATCATTTATGTTGTTGAGTGTGTTTGCGTGGGTGCAATTCTTTCGTTTTATTACAGCTTCATTAAATACAACCCAAATGCACTTTGCTCGTTTGAAATATTTTCAACCTACATTACTTTTCCTTCTTTTTATCCTATTTTGTAACCTCTTACTTTAACTCTAGTCTGCAATTATCTCCCTTGCACACAATATATACATACCTTTCACGTCAAAGGTTCCTTTAGTCTTAATGTAGCTGCATACTAACACCTCGTATTATTTACACTCACTTGTAGGAACACCTCACATGAAACACCAATAATAAGACCGTTCCCTACATGCGGAACATTTGTATAATCTTAACCCATTCGTATACGAGGTTGTTAAGCTTTCTTCAGTATTACATGATTGGGCTTACTCACAATATGATAGACAATGGAAGGAAGTTAATCATTAACTTAATCCTGTTAATCATGAGAATCTGATGATTGTTTCAATTCTTCAACAACAGGAAACGGAATACTTTCTGTAGTAAACATTCTTAATTTGCACTTTCTAGTTATATCGCAGCCCAGATAACTTTTACCTAAATCCAGGCACTAAATAAAGGATGGTGACACTTATGTCACATAAAATCCTTACTTTCATCCACATTTAAGTAACACAATCCCCGTGTAAAATTGAAATCAGCAAATGTAGCACAAAACGAGGACCCTATTCGTTTTCATGTTATATTTCGTTAGTTCCTTCCTCAGAGGGAAACATTTTCAATGAACAGAGATATTTTGTGGCAAGAACATTTCAAAGACAAGGCAGGCATTGGAAACCAATGGGTGGTTTAATACGGTAATTTTAAATTTCAGTCATGAAAATCTACACGTTTGTTATATCTGTTCAAATATCTGTAACTATGATTTAAAAGTCGGTATAATTCCTAGAATTCTGTACATTTCATCAGCATGTTAATGAATAATTAATATGTCAATATGTCAACTATTGCGGTGGAGACAGCGTCAATGGTTTTGCTTATTTATTTATTCACAAATGTTGAGATTATTGGAATCTGGCAACTTGTCGAGGAATATATGCCCTTTCACAAGTGAATGTTACAAAGTTATAATGGAAATGCTTATTTACACAAAATGCATGAACAAATAACAAGTTAGAAAATACGTACGCAACAGGTTGCATTAAAATTAATTTTATTCATGTTCTGTTTCAACAGGTTGCATTTCTCTTAATTTATCAGCGCCGTATATTTATGGCAGACCGATAAATGAAAGAGAAAGTTAAAAAAACCCTCAGAAGCATTCCTATATATGATTTTATAGCTTTAATGAAGGAATGATGATGCGCATTCTCTCAAAGGTGTATGATCCAAACAAGTACAATCTTTATACCAATTATCGGGAAAAGATATTTTAGTCACTATATGTAAATTTATGATAACGAATAACAATGTCCTTATTAATTTCATTTCTTCTACATTCAAAACACTTATTCACCAAGTAAAGGTTTACTATGATTAAGCACTAATCAGGATTGGAAGTAGCACCAAGGAATATGTGCGGTTAGGATTTCATGTCTTTAGGATAGGGATGTGCTTCCCAGTGTCCCAAATGTGTACCAGAGTAAATTGAATTTATCATGCCTGTTTATATGCACCTAAAACAAAATTTGATACAATGGGAGTTTCTGTCGGTAAGCAGCTACTTCTTCTGATCACTGTATTAATTTAGGTTTTAGCTTTTGCAGTAAAATTCATACATTGAACAGCCGTAGTAAGGTAAGACAACCGTAGTTAGGTTTGGCTATTTTAAGTTTCTGGCGTTTAAAACTGACAAACACTAAATCATCATCATTCTTTTCCTCCTGAACGATTAGTGTTTGTGACATTTTCCTCATTTATTTTCATCCGTAGATACATTTTACAGATGTTCTTTCCTAAGATGTTGGACCTGTTTACCAAAAACCGATTGCTTAAAAGGTCTGAAGGCGTCCTTTTGAAAATTGTTGTTTGCCTCCTTGCTCGTATTCGTATTCAGCTAAATATTAAGACTTCATCCATGGTTGTTGATCAAACAAGTAAACTCTATGTATCTGGGTTGATGTTTAAGCCTAACTAAACTAGATGGCTATAGTGAATGACATATTCTTCTTTGCTTTTCACTGCAAACGGAAATTTAGTTACTCTTCACTTGGTTTATTTTCATTTTTCAACGAAATGTTTCTGAAAATGTATCAATAAGCTCTATTTTCACCACTGTACATAGTTACTTAAATTGTGGCTTAGTTGTCCAAATGTACGGTACATTTGTTGTGTGTTCAAAATTAACGACGTATAAAAATGTATTGCTATTTTGTTCCATGTCTATGCAAGCATACTTGTTGCTAACCCGATCTGTTTGTTCTGTGTATGATCTGCCCTAAACGATTCGAACATGTCCATGTTTGTAACGAAATATCCAATCCTGTCCAACACCCAATTCTTTCTATCAGTAATCATATATTCGAACAGGTTAAGTTCATCGAAAATAGCATTTACAACCCAATACATCTCGATTTCCTGTAATATTCACCAGACATTAGTTGAATACTTAAATGTTTTATTTCTTTATATACCAACGTGAGATAAAATCAATTGTCTGAATCTGGACTTTTGAAAAAGTGGAGCGATTACGAGTCGATTTGTTTGTAGTGTGTGGTTTAAACGGTACTGAAGAATAGATCCTGATCATTAAGACCAGCGAATTTGAACACGTTAACAACATCAAAGAATATCATTTTAAGTTTTATTTGTTGTCTTTCTAATTCAATTCATCCTGTTCTTTTCTGCACTACTCTCAGTCTGCTGTTCTTTCAACGTCTTTCCAAGGCTTTCAAACTTTCGTTTAAAGGTCAGTTAAACGTTCTGTCATTTATGAAGCTTTACTGCCGTAATATACTAATCTTTCTAGTACATTAACGCTTTCTTCTAACATTTTTAGTTATACTATGTTCCACGAATAATTTTGTAAGAAATTTTGAAAACAAATATAGAAGAGACTGATGAAAATCTCAAAAGAATAGTATAATTAAAGGAGAACAGTTATATCTTGAATATTTTGTTCTTTGCCGGTATCTGTACATCAGGTATAGATTCAAAACGTTGCGAAAACAATCAACTGTTCATTGAATTGTACCAAACGACACATCATCGCAAAGTGCAAAACAGAAGTTAATCGATCCATATGACTTATTATGTTGGCCTTAACTAATTCTATTTACATCAAACCCGTGCATCTGATCCAGCTGGAAGGCATAAAAACAGACTGTTCTGCCCTCAGGTGCGATGCCTACGACGCCAATAGCTAGAAAAGCGACTTCCGCTTAGGGAAGTAGCGGATTAACAACAGCACCGCTTACATCTCCATGCCCGAGTACTCGGCCAGCCGCACCAAAGTACCAGACTCGACAGTCCTCAGTGCCAGTGCTCCACTGGCGTCGCGCCGTCTTTTCCTATCTCTGGAAAGACCACAATCGCGATCGCTTAGCAGTCCAGGACAAGGTCCCGCAATTCTTTATCGAGCGTCATAGAAAATACTTACGAAAGACAATGATTCCGATACTATACCACCTAAAAGGTAGCCGGCACCAACATATCCTTGTTGCAGTCCCAGGAACGAACGAATGGCGGATGTTTGTGCTAAACATTATCGTGAAAGTGACCATCGCAGCCGTCGAGCAGGCCATAAAGTGCCCATTCTGGCACTTTGTCTACCCCATCACTGTGCACAACTGCCAGGGTCTTACCATCAGAAGCAATGGGAAACGTTTTGATTATCAACGACTACCTTCAGTGGTCTATTCTTGCGTAGTTGGCAATATCTCATTTGGAGCACTTGCCTCATCTTGAGCGAAATGTTGCGCCACCGGCTGTTGGGACCGAGGTTAATCATCCGCCTACTGAGCAAAAATCCGCAAGGTTGTTCAGAAGAAGTATGTTGAACACAAGCCGCAGAATAAGGCCAATGGTCACATTGTAGACATGCGCAAGGTCGACGACGTTCTTAACATCGAAATGCTCTGGGTCTACGATCACAAAGACTCGATGTAGTTCAGTGTGGACCGTCTGTGTAACACCCATGGAGATTCACTGGGCAAGGTGATGTTTGCCTGTTTGAATTGCAACCGCAAATGATTGGTTGCGCCGCTTTTTCTAGCAGATAAGCAGGACAGTGATTTCGAACCCAGCGACGTATACACTAAGGACCCGGTCCAGTACTAGTTATTTGTCGGGGTGGGTGCGTGGGTCACAACTTGCAGCTCTTAAAGCACAAACATTTTTCTAGATTCTACAGTATTGGTGATAAGCAGATAATATATAACAGTACTGGTGATAAGCATATAATATATAACAACCCTATGCTCCAGTCTAGCCTGTAAACCTTTTTGGACCATATAGTGTTGATATCACGACATTTTACTTCTAACAGGTCGCCTAGTACATATAGATGCCTCGCCAAGGTATTTGCGGGTATGCTTTTCTCTTCCAGGCCGCGACATTGATTGATTTTACCTGTGAGTCGCATTATTTCACTGCCTAGGGCCAAAATAATGGCAGAGAGCTGCTGTACTCATTCAGTGCTACACTTTTCAGTTTCGCTTTCTGTTGGTCCCGCTCGGCTAGGGTAAGATTAAACCTCTCGATACTGCCTTACAAACGGTTGACTCCAGCCTCACCTCATCTGCAAGTTGTGCTTGGCCAAGAGTTTTGCAAATGCGCCCATAAACTTCGGGTTGGGATCAACCTGCAGCAGATTGGGCCACATTAGTGGCGCCGTGTGAGAATACGTAACAACACGCTGCCCACGTTGGTAGGCTCCTTTATGGTGAACTACAAACATCGCATACTTGTACTTGCATTGCTCAAGCTTGTCATGCAGCAGAAACAAGAGGTCCCCGCAGTGCGAGTAGGTAAATCTGCCACATGGTTTGCTTCTTCATCCATTCACTGGCATCATCTGGTGAGATTTTATTGGCTTCTGTCAGCTTTCTGATAGGTGCCACCGCCTTCCATGAACGTACACCTACTAACCAATGCACCATTTGGAGTGACCAACACCCACTAGGTTGAAGGACAGAAACAATGGTAGAAATATGCACACTATACATGCAAACATACTTACAGACTATCATCATCAAGTGAAAAATAAGAAAGAAGTAAGAGTGCTAAAACACATGCACAAACATAACCTTCCATAAATTATGTTGTGCATATATTTTTACAAGTTCGAAAGTTATCTTTCAAAATCATTCGTTAGGCGGTATTTAACTTGTGACTAATATTGATGATGATGATGATGAATGCATAAATTTAAAAGCTAATTCTTGATGATTCTGATATTGAATCAATGGTATGACAAATTAAATCTGAAAAAGAAACATTTTAAAATTAAATAACTTTTATTAGTGATTTATAAACAACAATTTACATGAGTATAGCAGGACATGGCTGGTATAAAAACTTAAATCAGCATAAAATCTCAAATATTTGATTTTTAAAATATATTTATTTTGAAATCTTATTCTATATAAAACTGAGACCTTCTCACCTCACAGTATAAAAGTACTGATATGAAAATTAGTCTGGACGTAATGCCATTATATGGGCAGTTAGTCTGTCTACAATACACAGACCTTGTCTGGCTCATGATTAAAATTCTTTATAAATATTCTAATGTGGTAAAATTTGAAAAAACATGGCTGTTACAAGGAAGGCAAGGAAATATATTTTAACAAATAGTACTGACAGCAGCAAAAATCACCTGTACTTGGAATACTGGTGGCAAGTTATTTCACTCTGAATTTCTGACAAACAAAATAAATAAAACAAAAGCAAATTTTGGCATTTTAAAATTGCAGTGGGCAGGACTAGAATTATTCCGAATGAACTAGACTGGCTTTGCCTGTGGAACCGTTTATTTTATTGATAACTGACCAATGTAGGCTCTTGAACACAGGGAATCAGAGAATAAGAGTGAAGGTTAAACAATCCTCTCCTAATTAAAAAAGGCTGAGGTTGGTGGTGGGGTGACTTTACTGTAAAATCAACGCCAATGCTTAAACAGGATATTCTGAATGGGACTTACAACTAGGATGTAAGACCGTGAAATTAAACTCCACAATTTACATTGTGATATTGGGATAAACTGATGTAGGAAATCTTTAATGGATAAATATTAATAATGTTAGTAAGATTCAATATGAACTAAGTGGTTCTCAGAAATCAGAGCAAAACCTACCATGTATTTTGAAATGTACATACTGATATACAGACAGGTAGTGTACTTACGTTTAGAATAATTAATGGACTTATAAAAAAACTACTATGGAACTTTTTAAGGAAAATGTTCAAGTTCATAAAAGATGGAGAAGAAATACAAAATCTGACAAAATCTTAAACACCCCCACCCGGAAGAAAAGTCCATGTTTTTTATTGCACTGGTTTTAAATTTAGTGAAGGCAGGTTTTTTTAAAAAAATTATGTATATATTTAATGGAATTTTCTAAAAAATTGTCATTTTTTTTATATCTTTTTAAATTTTTTATTTTTTTACCATGGGAGAGAAAAGTGCTAGGATCAGCAATGTGAAACAGGGACAGTCAGCTGACTGAAAACACATATATATTTTTGGCCTTATCAGAAAGTTTTACAGTTACAATTATAACATTTTGATATGAGAAAATGCCCTATATGCATTCAGAATTGACGTTGGGAACAAAACAGGCACTCTCATTGCACGTAATGATATCTTCCAAGTAAATTACATTTTTGTTCTGGTTGATTCTCATTCATCTCAAGTCTTTTTATTGATAGATCTTCTTTAAATGGACATAGGTTTTAGTGCAAGCAAAAGAACAAGTGTAGCAAAAGAAATTCGATTGCTATAAAGATAAAAAAAAAATATCTTTCTGTTAACAGAGATGTTCTAAACTGTCAACTTTAATGGCATTTATCAATGTAAACAATACATATTATCTGGAGAAAGCATACAACCAAAATGAAACTGACCGAGTGGTTTAATGAATTTATGATAGTTCAATGCCCTAACAATTCAAAATAAAAAGTATACAAGCATGTGATAAGATTATTGAAGAGTCACACAATGTGCCGTATCTGAAGATCTTCATGCGGCTCTTGACAAAACACAAGTACACCAATAAATATTCTTCCTTGTTATGAGTATTAGCAATAGGTTACGGGGTACGAAGTGTACTTTTCAAACATCATCGCGTGTGATGCCATCCACATTGTTCTGGTCTTCATTTGGATCTGAAAGAGAGGGAATGATGGGAAGGTCAATACAAAAACAAGAATTGTTGAACTCTAAACTTTAATATCCAGAAGACATTATTCTTTAGTATATTCTGTACAGTAGTCCCTCTTTTGATAGAGCCCCCCTGACTAGCGGCCACCCGCTCCTTATGGCCAGAATTCGATGGCACCAACGAATTTGTGTTCAAAAGTACCCCTCGCAAAAGGCCACCCCGCTAACACAACCAGTGGCCAGCATATTAGTGCAAAAATATAAAATTAACCCCTCACAAGCGGCCGCATTTTATTTTGCAATATGTATCCAGAACCAATTTTATTCATAACGTGTGTTAAGTAATCCGATTTCTGTTTCCCAATATCAGGTTTTCATTACTGAAAGAAGTGTTGACTAAAGTACATGTACCACTAAGGTTAATATTATATCATTTACGCCTCACAAGAAGCCACATTTATTCCATAAAGCTGAGAAAGACTCAGATTTTAATCCATACAAAAAGGTAAGTACACGTAATCCGATTAGCCTTACTGCTGTGTTATCATGAGATGTCCAGTTTAGTCACTCTGATAATTGTTAAGATTACAATTTTTGAACAGTAGTAACAGCTGAGAAGTGGCGGTATTGATGTACAATACACAAGTCAGTGGGAAAATGGTTTGATAGCCTTTATGGCTTCCCTTTAAATAGTTACATGTTGAGCTTGTTCACTTTCATAATTAGTGGCTATTACTATTGACAATAATTGTCAAGATTACAAATCCTAACGGCCACGAGGTGCTATTGTTCAGATCAAATCTGCATACATATCGAAGCCGTTTTGGCTTCTCTCACTTAGTGTAAAGAAATGTGAACACAAATAGGGTACCAGACTGCAACTAATGAATCACGTGACAAGATCGCATGGCATTTTGTTTAAATGCAGAAAAGTTGTTTTATCAGTCTTGTAGTTGGCATCACTGATGGTTACAACTGGACGTAATTGTCAAGATCATAACAGGGTCAGCATAATCTAAAAATAGATTTTTGCAGACACACACACAGAGAAATTAGCCTTGAACAAAACAGAGTACCAGACAAAGACCGAAAAATCACGTGACAACACATTCCTTTACGAAGAAGGCATTTCGTCCACTCTGCAAAAGTTTCATCTGCATAATTAAATCGCATACAGTTAGCAACATCCGAATAAATCATTACCAAACATTAACATGTCATCACATAAATGGAGACAATAATTTTAGAAAAAAGTTAGTTATTCTACTTGACGACATCGGGTGAGGTGGGGAGGGGGAACTTGCAGAACGATTTAAGGTAGAAAAGACTCGAATAAAACAATTTTATGTTGAAAAGACTCAAATAAACAACATCGTAACCGATTTAGGAGGTTATTCAGCAGCAGTGGGAAAATGGAGCAAATGGAAAGAGAATTATGTATGTACCAAGATTTAAATGACGTTTTTGAATGGTTTTGCAATGTGCATGACAACAACACCTGCTCGCATATCACGCTTACGCCAAGAATAAGAACTATTAATGCATTTTCAGTTGAAATAAGTCTATTATTATAACAAGAAGAACCTTTTAATAATTAATGTTACTTTTAAACGAAGATATTAAATGCTTTTAAGAATGTAGCTTTCTTACTGCATAATTTACATATACTTCTCACAAAAAATATATTCCCCCCTCTGGAAAGGCCACCCGTCTTATAAGGCCACTTTCCTGATGCAGAAGGGGTGGCCGTGTAAGAGGAGGACTACTGTATATATATATATATATATATATATATATATATATATATATATATTTTAAAATTCAAAATATGCCCCCAAAGGTTGAGACTGCAGCCATAATTTGAGGTTAAAAAAACAGATAAGAAATAAGTAATTTTGTTCTCAATGTTGGGTTTCCCTGACTTTAAAATAATAGTTAGCATAGATAGCACATTAGTACATCTGTGAATTTTGCTCTGAAACATCAGATATAAAACAATTAATATGTATTTTAAAGATGAATACGCAGGAAACATGTCATTCTATACAAAAAAAGAAAGAGTTTATGTAAATCAACTCTGGTTGGAAACTTACTAAGCATGTATCCTTATCACACACTCTCAGATGATTCCTAAGTTGTGCAAACAGAGCAACAAACATACCATATATGTCATGTTTTGGATTAGCTCAGACAGAGACGTGCTAAGACAATGCATATGTGTCATGTTTTGGATTAGCTCATGCAATGACCTGCTGCGAAAACGCATCCTAATTAAACCTGGTCTAATTCCTTTCAAATCAGAACAATAAAGATTGAAGTTGATCTAATCAGTATCTTCGAAAAGTGTATTAAAAGTTCTGCAATGAAATTTAGTGTTTTTCTTCTTTTTGTTTTTATAAATGCCAACTTTGACATCTGATTATTATGAAACCTATGTGTTGAACTTGGACAAATTCCAATGAAATAAAGGTCTATAAAGAAACACAAAATGAAAGTTTTAATAGTGATTTGCAAAATAGCATCATAGCATCAGGGGTTGATAAATCAGTTTGACCACCTACTGTTTGTCAGGCAAACTTTTTTTGCAAAGAAAGTTGTTACTAAAGCTGAATAGGATAAAAGTATTTTATAAAATAAAAAAAAATTACAAATTCGAAATCACAAACTTTTTTATCTAAAATTAATAATTTCATCTCCTAAATAACGAATTTGTGTTATTTTTTTGGTGACCTTAATAATCCAAATTTCTTCACTGTTATCGAAATTTGTATTTATTCTCAATATTTCGAGTTTTTATTTTTTTCTGTGATTTTAATAGACTTCTGTAATTTTAAAAACAAACAAAAAAAAAGTTAATAAATTTTTAATCTGATGCATTTAAGAATAACTATGGACAAGATTTATTTACCAATTGTTCTAAGCAGTGTGCCCATTTATTATGCAGTTGCATACTTTTCTGGCTGTTTCCCTGCAATAAATCCAAGACCTGTGTGTTGTGTAAGGAATAGGATCTTAAACTGGGAGATAATACTTTTTAAGGGGAGTTTGCCAAGCATTTCTGATGTACAAATAATCTTTAATCACCAATTTAACTTCTCTTTTACTAGTGCTATTTTTTTTTTGGAGGGGGGAATAATTTTGCAAAATTGGTTTGCTTGGTGAAGGAGACTTATTTCTGGTTCAGCTGAATGCTATGTTCCAATACAGCCCTAACATGTCAAGCTAGTTAAAAGATGAAAAAAGGAAACATAAAAAGAATGATAGCTGCTTTTCATGAATAATATTTGTAACTAATGGTTGGCATAACCCAAAATGATCAGCAAAAGACTGGAACTCATAAACAGCTTATCCTAGTCCATTAATCACAAATTAGTGACACTTTATTTCAAAATGTTTTCTTAACTCATTTTACAAATTTATTTTCTCTTCTAGACAAACTACTGAACTTCCACAAAAGTGTAAGAACAAATATGAAAGTATAAAAACTACTGAAGCAACCTTCTTGATATAACAGAAGAGAAAAATGAAAATATTCAAACAAAAGCAGAGGCAAATGTAATGAGCAAGAACATGCGAGAAACAAAAATATAATCAATCAAATCAAAGTTTGATGAATAAAACATTGATTTTGTTTATAGGTAAATTCATTAACTGAAGAAGAATAATAAGTACTCTCATTTATTTTCGTACTGCCATGTGTCATAAAAATTATCCTGCTTACTTTGTATAATGACCACCTTCTCGCTGTATCCCCTACTGAAGTTCTTGGTTCTACAGACATATTTGCCATAGTCCCCATCTCCTAGATGACCTATCCGGATGGTCATGGACATAAAAAGAGTATTATAGTCTTCTATCAGATCTGTATCAGTGACCACTTCGTATTTCCAGTTGGAATGGATGGGTGAGTTGCTATTTTCATACACCCACTCCAACCCTCCATCCATAGGATACGCCATTACCGCGCAGTGCAGCTTCACTTCCTGTCCCAATGTAGCATTAACTGTGTTTTGGAGAACTTCAACTTCAGGGCCAACTTAATAAAGAAAGATAAGCAAACAGGAACTGTACAAATGATTTAGATGGCAACAGATGCACTTATTTTGATTTAAAAATGGCATTTTAAAAAGTTGTAATATTTGTAATGACTCTGAAAACCAAAATGACTTGTTCTCTGTTTTCATAACTGTAGAGAAGATATAGGATAACCTCAGCAAAGAACTAGTGTATTCTCAATTTCATATATGACAGAATAAACCTATATTTATCCCTTTATTAAACACTCTTTCTATGGATCAAAACTCCAAAGATGCAAATTAGAAGTCTTGCATTCATGCAAGAATCAGATTCAACATTCTGGCTTACATTTTGAAAATTACATTTAAAGCTGAACATTGTACACATCAGAAATCATTTTAAGATTTAGCTAAAACAACATCCATTTGATAAACCAAAATGTACCCTCTTCAGTTGTCAGATTATCTAAAGAATAAATCGAAATGTCTTATATATTTTCAAAGAAACGACAGGAAGACTTGACAGCAACAGAGAAAGAGCGTCAGGATAAGTACAGTTGACATAGATTTGGATCTCTCTGGATTCTTGTTCAACGCTATTTGATGCCACACATATGTATATGTTGTCAAAGTAGCGCGTGATATTATGAAGAACAAGTCTGGGTCCTTCAACTCCACTATCTGAAAAACATGTAAGTGAAAGAGAATCAATCAAAATGCCTTTCCAAGATGTGACATTGTAGGTGTTTCAACCAAATGTTGAAAGTAGACTTTAGTCCCCCATATCAAATACCTTTAAGTTATTAAGTATGATAACTTATGCATATCTAAACATTTCTGTCTGATGCCATCAGTGGTTAGCAAGGTAATTTAGTTTAAATGTACATGTCATGAATACTCCCCCAAGGCCATCTTAGTGACTCGAGTTCATCTGTCGTCACTGGGGAACCCCACATTGTGAAGCAAAATTTTTGGACAGTTATCGAGTGTGAAATTTTTCTTGATTGTTTTTGGATTTTGTGCATTATTCAAAATGGGAAGGAGGTGTCGCCGGTGGATGTAGCTGTACGAATATGTCCTCCATAAAATGAGAATACTGTGAACTAACAATTTCTTTGTCCGTTAAAAGTCAAATGAAATTGCAATGTATGAAATCATCAAATTCTTATGTGGGAGACATGCAATGTAAGACTGAACTCAAGACAAGTAAAGCCTTACTCATGTTTTTACAGTACATGCAGTATTTCCCAACAGAACTATATAAACAATACTGTATATTGGAAAATAATTTTCACATGTAGCCACTATTGAAAAAAAATGCAGGATCAAATTCTCTTAGTAAAACATGTGAATAATTGCTGAAAAATGTGCTGCATGTTACCGAGTTAACAGCTGCAAGAGATTTTCATTATTTTAAAGTAACCATAATTGGGAAATGATGTAAAATTAAACCATGAAACTTGAAGTAAAGATTGACTGTTTACATGAATATAGCAGGGAAAGCATGTGGTCACCAAAGATATTAGAAATGCTAATAGGAACAGCCAAAAATTTTACCTTTTGCCTTAGAAATTGATCTCACTTCTGAATGAGCACACTCCACCTGCCAAACTGTAAACCCAGGTATTCTTCTTACTTCTGTCTTTCTTTCTCTCTGGCTCTCTCAAAACGTTTAGATTTCAAGAGGTTACTGACTGATGTATGGATTGCAAAGAGTGAGCTTTCATTGCTCAACATCATATATTAAGTCAGGACAAGTTATGCGGGTGTATTTTTTCTTTAGGCATTTTGTATTTTTCTTTCTATTCTCTACAAAATTGAATGCCCCTTTATTCTTAACTGCTAACTTTTTATTATTCTAAAAAGAACCCAAGTTTGTAAAATATAGGTAACAACTAGGTAATACAAATTAAAGGTTTCTCTTCTTTAAGCCCTGGACCAGTGGCCTAGTGGTTAGAGCATGCGCCTCGGATGGTGAATGTCACGGGTTCGAACCCTGGCCGAGTCATACCAAAGACTTGTAAAAGTGGTACTAACAGCTGTCTTGCTAGGTGCTCAGCATTAAGAGGTTAGTGTTAGGACTGGTCAGCCTGGTGCCAGGATAATGTGACTGGGTGGGACATGATGCTACATGTCTGTGGCATGATGCCCCAGTGCTAGACATTACCATAAACTGCCACACTGCAGACATCATAGCGATATGACTGAAAATTTTTTAAAGCTACATTAAAAATCCAAATCACACACACACTCTTTTCTTTAGGCTGAAAAATGTTGACCGTGTCTAAGACAGTGCCTATGTGTTTCATACTTTACGAACATTAATGACTAAATTATTATCATGGATTAAGTTTTGTCTCTGCCTGTATCTGTCTTTCTTCTTTCATTGCTGGTGATGCGACGGTGTAATATATGACTAGTTAGTGGGGTCACCAACCTTGCCCTATGCCATCCACTTGGTTCGGTGATTTCCAGAACCAGCGTACAGTTGGAGTCGGGGAACCAGTTGCGTTGCACCAGAGAGTGCCCATATCTCCTTCGTTAAACGTCATATCATGTGTATCTTGTATCATGGGTGGAACTGCAAGATATATTAAAAGAATCATTATACATGCATAAGTACAACTGAGTGAGTGTAACTGTTTGTGCTTTTAGCATGTTTCCTATGTTGTGAAAGAAAGTAGCTATACTGAGAAGGACACAGTGTATCTTAGTCCTTTAAATTCAATTTAAGTCATTCGGACATGATTTTCTACAGACAGCGTATCGAGACATGTGTACTCTGCACACAGTGTACACTACATCAAAATACATAATCATGTTCTCAACACACACACACACACACACACACAGACACACAGACACAGAGACATAGAAAAGAGGGTATAATCACTTTCAACCACAAGGTCGACCTGCTCTATGACATCGTCCCCAACCCTACACGAGTAATCACCGGCATCCCCTTTTTGTACATGCTGTATATGCAGGTTCCACTCTTCATCGTAAACTTGGATGATGCTCATCCGCTTCTTGTAGGCAGCCATAACATGCAGTGCCATGCTTAGAATGGTATTAGGGTTCTTGAACCATCTCACCTATTGCCATAATAGAAATTGCACAGAGGATGTAAGATATATGAAATGAGTTCAATATTTTTGTCAAGTCAATGCGAGCAGAAGATCTGAATGTAAAAGTCTTTCAAATTACATTTGAATAAAAACACATCGTGACCATCAATGCAGTGGAACAAAGATGAAGTACATTTTGAATGCCTTGGACATACACCCTTTACTTTAATGACATCATTGCGTTTACTATGAAAAGTTATCATATGACCTCACTGATATGACTTTATGTAAAACCTTTCAAACTTTATTCAGAAAACACATATTTCCTCCGCAAACTTATGTTAATAGAAATATATGATTCTACCTGTCCAGTCCATGTCAGCTGCCTCTGTGTGTCCTTGAGGAAGACACTTAGCTCTCATTTCATCTGCATGATATGGTCAAAATAAATTGGTGAAAGTGCCGTTAAAAACCAACCATCCATCCAACCAACCATTAATAGCATCAGGACAATTACACCTTTGATCAATGAACTCGATATAGTGTAGTGAAATGATGCTAATATTTGGAAGCCTCGAGCATAACGCTCTATGCTTTTTTAATTTCCTGACATTTATGATATTATAAAATGGTATTACGCATGTAATTGTATACAACAATAGAGCTTTCTTGAGGTAAATATAAAAGAGATTAATAAATAATTAAAAACATTGGGCCCAAGGTCATGTAGCGCAGGATGCTGTAGCCTGAGAGGACATTCAACAGCACATGAATGGGGGTAAAATTTTGTATGCTTAGTCAATCTCCTTTTTCTTATTTTATTCTGTTATGATATAAGAATAATACAATTAGAATAAACAGAATTTCAATGTTTTGTTTCTTTTTCTGAAAATTTTACATGTGATTCCTGTTATGAATGAAACATGAACACCACGAGGTAATACACGTTACTTTACTGCTATGAGGCACGCTTGTACGTGGTGATTGTCATTCAACATTGGACGAAACTAAGTTTGTCAAAGAGGATGGAATGTCATTTTGCCAATGAAACATAACTTATTATTGATATTAGGTAAAAATGATGCAATACATCAATGAAAATTCAAGACACATTTATGACAAAATGAGCCAGAAAATTTCCATATAAAATTATCGTTCTGATAATCGTAACTTTTGCTGTCATGGTGGCGGTAATTTTGATAGCTCAGTGTGATTCATCAGTTCTGAATATTACCTCAAAACAAAGGATACTGATTAATTCTGGAGTTGCTTCTGGTTCATTAAATTTACTGTACAAGATAAAACAATTCAGAGTGAATATAAGTGAAAAGTTTACATCAATGAGAAGCTGATATATTATATCAAAGGTCTCTCTCTCTCTCTCTTGAGACCACTAGTAGCAAGTAATAACGTTAAATTAGTGGGAATGATTATAAAGTATACATTCCACCCGAGGGTCACGAGGCTTTGCCAAGTGTCTGACGCAAAATTCTGATCCCAAGGGTGGAATTTTCCTATCCATCACCAATGCGCAATGAAGGATTATTTTCTCACATTCCATAGCTAAATATTAGGGTCAAAGTCAATATCCTGCCTGTCTAATGCTGATGAAACTTTAAAACAGCAAATCACCTGTTGAAAATTTCCTCACCTTAAGATCAAGCACAAAATGTTAGTTTCACATTGACAAATTCAGTGCAAATTTTAAATAATTTAATCAATGTTTACGTGCATATCAGCGTTCTAAGAACAGTGGCAGAGACCATCGATGCAATATATACAATGTGTCCAAACTTGTATAATGAAGACAGCTTACACAATGATACAAATCTGAACATGATTAAATGAGATACACAAACAATAATTATAGATTGCTGCATTTTTATGGGAAAATATGAAAGAATTTTCTCCGAGTAATACTGCACAACATTGGGAGTGTAGTATTAGTCCGAAAAAAAAAAAGAGTTCATATTTTCCCATACAAATGCAGTAACTTTTTTTATTATATACTCAGTTCGTTTTCCTACCTAAGGCTTAATAATAAAAGAATACACTATAAGAACTATGTAATTGAATTGATGCTGTATTCCAAAGTAAAATACACAACTGTAGATTCATTCAATACACAGTAACAATATTAATCTACACATAGCAGCGCCAAGCAACTTTTGAACTTATTCATGTGCACACGACATTAGTTTAAAAACTATTCTCATTTTGGTCTAATTAAAATTGAAATTTTGAGTTTTAGAGTCATATTATGTATGAATGATCATTGAAACAACTGAAATTTAGAGTCATATTGTGAATGAATGCGCACTGAAACTGCTTTTCCAGTTGTTCTGGAATGGATGGATTTTTTCTGTCGCTCCAACCCAGTTCTGTTTTTCTGCTTGTGATGGACTGGATTTATTAGGTCAATTCCATATGAGGTGATTGTCAGTTGAGCAGCTGAATCAACTGAACATATGTTTCTGTTCTGTCATGGTTTGGAATTGTAATGTGGAGAAAATATGAATTCTTTTAATTGAAATTATCAAAAAAGACGCTATGGAATATCACATTAATTTTGTTTTGAGTGCAGTGATTTTAGTTGGAAATGTAGCCGAAATTACAGTACAATTTTGGTGTGTATCAGGTTTTCCATGACATGGGTCATGTCATTCGGATTTGCAGAACCAAGAAAGTACATTTTGAGGAAATGCAAGATGCATAAATGTAAGTATGTTTATTGCCATTCTTATTACCAGCTAAAGAAGACATAAGTTCATGCCCTGTCATTTGCAAGCTCACTGCTGGAGGGGCCCCAGCTAATAATAATGAGAAGATAAATTTCTTTTAAATACGTGCTACTTTTAATGCTATTCTCATTCAACACTGAAGGATAGTAAGTTTCTTAATGAGGAAGGAAATTATTATAGCCAAAGAAAAACAATGAAATATATATAAAAAAGTGATGCAATACATTTATGAAAATTGAAGATGCCATTAAAAAAATGAATCAGAAAATTCAGTCTAAGGTGTTGGGATTGCCTCAATGCTGCCATCATGGTGGTGGCTAAATTTGAAAGTGCAGTGTGCCTCATGATTGTTACCTGGATAATTTGAGTCCATTGGTATTGGATAATATATTTAAATTCATTTTGGAGTCGTCTGTAATTAATTAAATTCAGAGTAAAGAATAAAACAAAGCTATTCAATATGCAAATTTTACATGAAAGGGAAGTTGTTGACTGATTCACTCTATCAGTTTGACTGATCATTGTTCCACGTTTCTGTCGCCATTATATATAGCCGAAGCCATAAGCTGTTCACCGAATATACGCTTAACACCTGGGCTGGAAATTTTATTTCTTCAAATTATTGAATTCAAGTGATTATTTTCTTTGGAAATACAAAAGTGCTCCAATAAAATTCTTGGATAGAGACATTCACTGGAATTTATAGTGAAGCCAAACCTGGAATTATCTTACTGTGATACAACAAAAGACTGTTGGCACATCAACACTCTATAAGCTACGACAGACACATCATCGCCTTCAGTTTTTGGATTTATTCTGGACTTCTACTGAATTTTTATTCAGGACTTTAAATTACTAGGACTTGTGTCTGTAATTCTTGGAATATTTCTGGGATTTAAATTTGCAATGCCGTTAAGTTCTTTTTTCTCATTTTCACTTTGTATTCCAGAGAAATAGTTGGATTATTTTTGGGATTTAAATTCGCAATACCATAAGTTCTTTTTTCTTATTTTCACTTTGTATTCCAGAGAAATATATTATTTGTTGAATTTTACAAAGCTTGTACCCTTTCACTCTTTTCTGTTACTTATTTTAAGAGCACAGACTTGTAACTGACATAATTTATATAAAGTTAAAGAAATCCTTTTCATATTTCTATTTTTTTTATAAAACACAATTAACGGTATAAAAAAAGGAGACCGCCAAAAAAACAAGAAACACTCCCTCAAACAAACAAAAACAAAACAAAAAAATAAAAAAAATAAAATAAAAAACACAAAAATTTACCGTATTATCACCTGGATTAGGCACATTGCATGGCAAAGTGGCGGGTTTGTTAACAGCAACCTTGACCAACACACCTTTTACACCGCTCAAGAGGGACCCTGAAACAGACATCTCTTTCATATTGAACATATAAATATATGGGCCTATCTGTCTATCCCTCCACATCATGAAGACCATCGGCTTAATTGTTGTTGTTTTGGGTTTAATGCCCTTGTCAACAGCAATTATATCTGGTGGAGGAAGAACCTGGAAAAATCCCGGGAAGATCCACCAACACACATGAAGCTACTGCAAGCTTTCTCACGTACCTACACTGGCTGATCCTCAGGCTCAAATCCACACAGACAGAGCTGTGATATTGATGATCTTATCGCTCCACCCCTCAGCTTAACTATATCAAAAGTTATAAGCTTTGTGTGTTCAAAGTGAATCACATGGCCTTTGAATAGGGTGAGGGTGGGTACATGATATTGCTGTTTTCCAAATTTCATTCGTTACCTATAATTAGCGATCACTTACACACACAAACAAAAATAAACCGTCTCTTGGTCACCCTGACTTGGTGATTCATTGACAGCTAAATATACTGAGTAGCACCTTTACGATGGTTTGACAATTAAATTAAGCTAAGCTAGAGGATTAGCTTCTTATAAAAGCCCCAAATACAATGGGTGTTTTTTCCTCACCCTAAAGGAACTGAGATCATTATATTATAGTTAGTAGCCGCTGATTTTATCTATACAGAGTGGGTGATTTCTGTCATTGTGACATCCACAGTACTATCTCACGTACCAATTACTAACTTGAAGCTACAGTAAACTGTTTTACTGACTGTTATTAAAATAAGGATCAATACCTCTCCAACTTCATTTTATTTTCAACTTTGATGGAGAAACATGGAGATTCTACTGCTTTCTGAAAAGAAATTACTCCAAGGACCTAGAATACTTATTTTGCGTACAGTACAGATCATGATGAAATACTGACTGTTATTAAAAAAAGAATCAATGCCTCTCCAACTTCATTTCATTTTCGACTTTGATGGAGAAACACGGAGATTCTACTGCTTTCTGAAAAGAAATTACTCCAAGGACCTAGAATACTTATAGCGCATACAGTATAGATCGTGACGAAATACTGACTGTTATTAAAAAAAGGATCAATGCCTCTCCAACTTCATTTTATTTTCAACTTTGATGGAGAAACATGGAGATTCTACTGCTTTCTGAAAAGAAATTACTCCAAGGACCTAGAATACTTATAGCGCATACAGTACAGATCATGATGAAATACTGACTGCATCAATCTGAAGGAAATCACAAGAGCAGAACTGTATGCCACAATTAATCAGAATTTACCACATAAGCATGCAAAATTTTGTTGGAAACCTCATTGGCTGCAGGTCCCTCTTCTGCAGAATGTGAATGAGGGTTCAGTGACCATAATCAGAAGTATAAGGGACCGAAAATTAATTTTCTGGATGGGGATCGGTGTGTCAAAATAATAGTAAAGAATATGACTTTCTTGGGCAAGTGGATTTTTCTGGATGGGGGTGGGGGTGAGAAAACAATAGTAAAAAATATGGTTCTCTTGGGCAAGTGGATTTTAAGTCATGAAAAGCGATTTTAAAAAAGAAAATTTAAATATATCTGCCACTGGCTTGTGTCTGAAAAATTTCTCTTAGCGCTGGAGCAATAAAGCAAACATAAACATAAGCCATCATTGCATTATCTCTTACCATTTGTTTGTGTGGCGAATGACAGTACAACAGATGCTCTGGAATGAGTATAGAAGCAGCCTAAGGCCTTCGCTGGTAAAATGCCTAGGTGGCAGTGGCCAATTTCACATATTGGCCCCTGGCAAATTTCTTAAGGGTATGGTGTGAGTTTTTGAGCTATTATTGTCCAGTAATTAGAGAGATGGATATATTTGTGAACTAGGTGATTTGGGCTTGTGTTGTTCTTGAAATTGATGTGAGGCATATCCACCTCCCATAGTCACTGCACAGTGTGTAGCCACTGAAATACCAATAATCGGCTAGGAAGAAGTGCTAGCCACCCATAGCAGTAGACACATGGGTTCAAGGCAAGTAGAATATCTCAAAAACGGCTTGGATGACAACTATTCTGAATTGCATCAAGCTATTTAGTAGACAATGTTCTTCAAAAGTATCACCCAGGGAAAGGGCTTGCATCTGCACTGTGAGCACCACATGCTGTCAAAAATGGCCTTCGGATGTGAAAAATGCATGTACATAAACATTTTATTCTAAGAACTTCATTAGTCTTGTCAGGTCAAGTGCGTGATATGATTATATTGTGCTTCATAATACCTATCCAAAAATATGGACCTTTTTGACCTCACTCGTGCATTATTTTTTTAATTAATTTTTATATTAGGCAGGTGCATGTGACATTAAATTTGTACATAAAAACTGGCCCCTGCTCCCCCCCCCACTGGCATGCCAATATCGTTAAGCTGATAACTAGAAAAACATGTAACTCCAGAGTATTTAGTCGTGTAGAGGAAAGAATAGCAGTGAATCAGACTAATGTGCGCGATACATCAGGGGAGAAAAAAATACTACGTCAATTCCATACTGTCACTAAGATAGAGGATGCTAGTTAACTTCGGTCATGTTAGCACCTGAAGCATAACATTGTTGTTAGAAAACATATGGCTATGCGATAAATAAAACAAACCCCAGGACATGCACTAGCACAGATTACAGCCAGTGTAAATACTGGCTAATAAGCAGTTTTTACATCTGACTGAAGTGATAGATTTGAATGTTAATTGTTTGTAATATAGTGCCAGTGGTTGTGCATATCAAAATAGATTATGTTTATTCACAGAACAGCTGTATTTGCCCCATTTGGTATTTGTCCTTAAAGATCACACACACAGGGATTATATATATATATATATATAGATGAATGAGATCTCATCGGTGCAGATGCACTTTAATCTCAGTTGGAATGATATTCACATACCTTTATCTTCATTATTCAATTATTACCATGATCAACAGTTTTAGACTGCATGATGGGATTGTCACTTTCAACTGTGACTAAAAACATTGTTAAGATCAAGATAAATCAAATTTACACGTTCTGTCATAATATATTTATCACAAGATAAAGCCGTCACTAAGACCGAACATGTGTCCAACAAGCGTCATGTTCTCAAGACAAAAATAGTACATTAATATTAGACTGGTAAATTAAGTTCATTCAGTAAAGTCTGAATTTAAAAGTCACAAGATATGTCACAGGTCAGGTGAAAAAATAATGTACATATTTTTCAAACAAAAAAAATGTAATCATTGTTAGTGACAATTAATAAAATAGGAACTGTCATTGTAAAATAAAATAATAATGAAAAATAAGAGTCTCTTCAAGGGACTGACGCTGTATTGAGTGAGAAGAAATTCCAGGAATTCAAGAGAAGACTATTTCTTCATTTTAACTGTTGAGTGTTGAAACCATCTCTGATATTCTTCAGCAATAACAAGATTTTCAAATTAGCTGCTGTGGTGGACATAATGGATATCAGATTTGCACCATTATCATTTAGGACAAAGTAGATATCATTAGAAGTCTTTTGGTCAAAACCACATGTCAAAATGATCATCCATTCAGGGGGTGTAGTGACAACAAGATTTTCAGGAGAGCCATCATGACAGCCATATTGGATGTACGACTGGCACCATTTTCATTTGGGACAAATAAGGTGTCATAAGATGGTGAAAATCCCATGGTGATTTAACTATCCATTTGGAAGTAGAGATAACAATATTTTCAAGGTAGCCAGTGTTGTGGCCATATTTGGGTTAATCTTTTTCATTTAGGACCAAGTAGACACCATAAGAACTCCTCTGAAGAAAACCCCACCATAAGAACTCCTTTGATGAAAACCCCACCATAAGAACTCCTTTGAAGAAAACCCCACCATAAGAACTCCTTTGATGAAAACCCCACCATAAGAACTCCTTTGATGAAAACCCCACCATAAGAACTCCTTTGATGAAAACCCCACCATAAGAACTCCTTTGATGAAAACCCCACCATAAGAACTCCTTTGATGAAAACCCCACCATAAGAACTCCTTTGACGAAAACCCCACCATATGAACTCCTTTGATGAAAACCCCACCATAAGAACTCCTTTAAAGAAAACCCCACCATAAGAACGCCTTTGATGAAAACCCCACCATAAGAACTCCTTTGATGAAAACCCCACCATAAGAACTCCTTTGATGAAAACCCCACCATAAGAACTCCTTTGATGAAAACCCCACCATAAGAACTCCTTTGATGAAAACCCCACCATATGAACTCCTTTGATGAAAACCCCACCATAAGAACTCCTTTAAAGAAAACCCCACCATAAGAACACCTTTGATGAAAACCCCACCATAAGAACTCCTTTGATGAAAACCCCACCATAAGAACTCCTTTGATGAAAACCCCACCATAAGAACTCCTTTGATGAAAACCCCACCATAAGAACTCCTTTGATGAAAACCCCACCATATGAACTCCTTTGATGAAAACCCCACCATAAGAACTCCTTTGATGAAAACCCCACCATATGAACTCCTTTGATGAAAACCCCACCATATGAACTCCTTTGATGAAAACCCCACCATATGAACTCATTTGATGAAAACCCCACCATAAGAACTCCTTTGATGAAAACCCCACCATAAGAACTCCTTTGATGAAAACCCCACCATAAGAACTCCTTTGATGAAAACCCCATGCCAAAATGACTTGGCTCTTAAGAGGAGTAGCTAACACGCCATACTGGACGTCAGATCAGCAATATTGTCATTTATCATCAACAAAACATTATAAAATGTCTTTTAGTTAAAACCCCATGACAATATGACCATTCATCCAGGAGAAGTAGAGATAACAAGATTTTCAAGCTGTCGACTATGTCCATATTAGATCCCAGAGCAGCATCGCTTTCATTTTGGACTAAGCAGACATCATAAAGTCTATTGGTGAAAACCCTATATCAATATGACATCCTGTCCAAGAGGGTTAGCATTAAAACAGTTTTCTAGATGGTTGCTGTGGCGGCCATATTACATGTCAGATCGGCACCATTTCACTTAGGACCAAGTAGACATCATAAGAAGTCATTTAATTAAAACCTCATGCTGATAAGGTCATCCATTCAGGAGGAGTAGCGATAAGATTATCAAGATGGCGACTGTGGTGGCCATATCAAATGTCAGATCATGCTGTGTTCATTTAAGACAAAGCTGACATCATTCTTTTGGTGAAAATCCCTCATCAATATAACTTCTGTTCAGGAGGAGTTGCAACAAGAAGAGTTTCAAGATGGTTGACATGGCGGCTATACTGGACTTCCAATTGGCATGAATTTCATTTAGGCCAACAAAACACCATAAGAAGTCTTTCAATGAAAACTCCATGTTCATATGACGATCAGTGTGGAACAGGGGTGCACAATCCCCGGCCCATGAACGTGTTCTGTCCGGCCCTCAGGGCAAATTAAAACAACACAGAAATCTGGCCCATAAACAGTAATTATATTAAAAAAATTAGTGTTTGCCACCCTTGAGTGGTCTTAGAAAATGCAATCTGGCCCTTGGCCGAAAAAGGTTGTGCACCCTGGTGTAGGAAGATCAGCAATAGCAAGATTTTCAAAATGGCCCCTGTGGTGGCCATATTGGATCACAGCATAATTTTCATTTAGGACTAACTAGACATGATAAGGAATCTTTTAGTGAAATGACCAGCCATTCAAGTAAAGCAGCAATAACAACATTAAAATGGCTGACATGGCGGCCATATCGGACATCAGATTGTCACCATTTTTATTTAGGTTGCAATAAACTTATTAGAAGTCTTTTAGTGAAAAGCTCATGTTGATTTGACAAACCATTCAGGAGGAATAGGGATAACAGGATTTTCAAGATGGCCACTGTATCAGCCATATTGGAGGTGTAAGCAGCACCATTTTCATCTGGACCACATAGACCATGGGATAAATATCTGTGTGAAGTTCATGGCAATCCTCCAAGAAGTTTAGGAGGAGTAGTGATAACAAATTTGTGGTAACGGATGGATGATTGTCAGAAGACGGACGACAGACAATAGACCATCCCATTAGCTATTCAGGTCTATGGACAGTAGAGCTAAATAAAACCCCATAAGATTAGTTCCAAATATTCATGTCTCTTCATAAATTTTTCTCCTGTCACCCTGTGGACAAATGAACAAGATTAATGTTGCCAATAACTAAGACACTGCCCTTCTTTGACAAAGAACAGGTGAACTGTCACCCTTATCATCTGGTATCCATAATTGAACAATATGAGAAACAATCCAGCTTTCCCATATGTGACAACATTTTGGTTTGTATAAAAGTAATCTTTGGTACCGTAATAACTTGTCAGCCAGCTTTCAACTAAGCAATTGTGTACCCAACATTATGTCAATTATAAGAATATAATAGTGCCTTTTCTGAAGGGAAACAAAAAACAGATCATTATCAGATATTATATCCTACCGACAAGAAAACAAGTGAGGATAGCAGTCATCATCTGTAGAAACCTGGCTTGGCTTCCCTCAGGCTACAATTCATAGTACCTGTAAAAACAAAGTGAAAACACATAACATAAAAGTCCATACAGATCAAAATTATTTTGTTGCGATAAATAGTGATCAAAATGCAATCCCTGGACTGTTAACAATAAGAATATGGAAGGTCACATTTTGTTATCAGGTGCCGTAGCTCACAAAAGTTGGTCCAATGAGAATGTGTCAGTTGAAATTTTAATGTCACATTCCAAGAATTTCAATTTCACATGCTAAATCAAATTATTTGTATTCCATAGTTCCGTTTTCTATTTTGCAGAATCTGATTTAGATTTTGTCTGTTGAATTACACAGCTATGGCTGAATGCTTTTTTTTTCCCAATATCAAGATGGTATTTTGTCTGTTGAATTACACAGCTATGGCTGAATGCTTTTTTTTTTCCAATATCAAGATGGTAGATTGTATCTGTTGAATTTAAATTCCAACTGAAACTTTCTCAATCGAACCAAAAAACCAAAGATTGTTTGTTCTAGGTCAGGTGGCTCAAACTCAAACCACCCTGAGGGCCGTACGAGGGCATTTTCGATGGCCCAAGGGCTGTACTACCTTTTTTATCTCTCATGATACCTTGTGATGCCAATCATTTTGCAGGCCACAGGATACGGCTTGGAAGGCCACATGTTTGAGACCCCTGTTCTAGGTAGAGTTTATTAAATAGTTTTGCCTATTGGTGATTAACACCCTTTAATCTAAGTCAGTGCTGGATTAAGGCCTTCCAGAACCCTAAGCACAGAAAATATTATGGTGCCCCCCACCACCACTACAAAATGTGAAACTCAAAAACAAACAAAAAAAACCCAAACAAACAAAAAACAATATTTTCAAGCTAAAAAGCCTGAAAATACCAGTGTTATCATCATTCCAAATCAAAATACTTGTACATGCATATCCAAATGGTCATATATAATTCACTCAATTTTATCATCAACAATTAATTTGAATTTTTTCTGGTGTCCCTGTTGGACTGCTGCCCTGAGCATATGTTTGGTGTGCTTAATGGGTAATCTGGCACTGATCCAAGTAATAACAGCAGTTCATATTTATTATAATGTATAGTTTTTGCTGTACTCATTTAGTTTTGTTTAATATATATAGCTATATAAAATAAAGAAATTCAAATAATCAGTATTTACCTACTAACTAGATATATAGAAATATAAATATATACAATGTCAATTCTAGTATATCTAATTGTTATAACTATTACAGAGAGGATATCATCATGAGAAAAGATGGAATACACAAGACTGTAATCTAAGTATTAATCTGAAAAACTTTTTCACAATTCCATGAAGACTAGCATTGCCAAAAATATATGCTCATGAATTTCACCAGAGGATATGAAATTAGTGAATAAGCAATGTCATAATTGCAAGTCAATACCGTAATGTGAAAAGAACATGATGTCTTAGAGCTGTACATTCTTAACAGTATAATACAAAGTGTTCAGCTGTTTAGTAATGTAGATTAGTTAGTACCTACTGCTGGATATACAAATAAATCATGATTTAAACTGTTACATGTTTGCTTCTCAAATGCGTTTGCTAAACCTGAAACACTGAAAAACCAGCGTGATAATATGAAGGAGTTGCAATTTTATCTCAATTTATTACTTTACATAAAGGGGACCAAAATTGTATTTGATGGTCATTTGATGTCATGTGGCCAAAATACAAGGCAAAAAGACCAAAGTGGCATGATGAACCTAAAGGGGTTGATTAAAACACAAAAATGCTCTAAATTTAGCACATTTTTGTTAGTGTTTTTGCAGTTGCTTAAATCAAAATTAATTACAATGTATAGTTTCTGCTATGTCATATCGATGGCATACATGGTATAATTATCAAAATGGGTCCACAAATATTAAGTTGACCCTGATTATTAGAAAATATACCAATTCTGTCATAAATATTTAGATTGCTCCGGTGGCCTAGTGGTCAGAATGTCCATCTCGGATGCAGGAGGTCGCTGGGTTCAAACCCCAGTGGGGTCATACCAAAGACTTATAAAAATGGTACAAACAGCTGCTTTGCTAGGTGCTTAGGATTAAGAGGTTAGTGTTTATGGAGGGGGATTACCGCCATAATTCTATGCATGTATTTTCTATTCTTCCTTGATGCATAATTGTAAATGGCTGCTTGCAGGTGCTAATTTCACAATTCTATCCATGTATATTGTATTCTTCATTGGTGCAAACTGTACATAGCAGAGTGCAAGTGCTACTTTCCTTCTGCATTATTGTAAACGGCTGCTTGCAAGTGCTACATTCATAATTCTGGTCATGAATTTTCTATTCTTCATTGATGCAAACTGTAAATGGCTGCTTGCACATACTTAGATCTACTTTCCTTCTGCATCATTGTATGTTACAGTTTGCCAACTACATGTACTGAATTGATTTTGCAGTTTGTCGTATGGCAAATGCTATGTCAGTTATTACAAGTTTTAACATTCTATTTATAAACTTGCTATATCACAAGTTACATTGCTCCAACTGTTGATTTTATTCTGTATTGCACAGATTTAGCTTTGCAACACCATAACTTCAAAATCTTCTCCTAGTCCATGCTTTATGACAGACTGCACCTTCTAAAATCATGATTATAATGTAGCATTAAGCACACTGCAAGTTTGCATCACTGAAGTTAGCATAAAATAATGCCTCATCATGACAACAGATGGAGCTGTGACACATCAAATTCTTATAATCTGACTACTCCCCTGACCCTAGCAACTAGAAGTTATACCACTTCAGAGTATGTTTGGGCATCTATTTTTAAAATATCATTTGAATTATACTGCTTCATTACAGTCAGCCAGTTTCTCAGAGTAATAACATTTGGAAGAGAGGTGGCTTGCAAGAAGCACAAAACAAATTAAATGTATCAAATTGTCTACATGTAGATGTATTTACACAACATTGTATTTCTGCTGACCCTTCCCACCCCATTTTTATTTGGACATTTTGTGGGTGCAACTTACCACTACCGCAAGGTTTAAGGTCCTAATTTGTTTATATATTCTCATTCACAATGTTATAAATTTTGAGCATGTTTATTTTAGAGTAATGAAGTGAAAATTCCACATTTTGTATCAGTAAAGACCTCATAAGGTTTGAGCAAATTGCCGATAATTGCATCTCAAGGCCATACTTTCTCTTTCTTGACTATGAGAGAGAGAGAGAGAGAGAGAGAGAGAGAGAGAGAGAGAAGAGAGATTCGTAAGTTAGTTTCTTCACAGAATACAGAATAATAGAATAGACCAGCCAATTTCTGACTGCAGTTGTAAGATATATGAGCAGAAAGTAATAGCTACTTTATAAGCATGCAATACATTTTAATATGAGTTACAGTCCCCTATTCCTCAGAGAAGACACAAGACTGGGTTTCAGAAATTACGAAGAAATTTAGACCACCTGAGGTACCTGCTGGTGATGAGAGGTCAGTGAGCGATCAGATTGTTGTTCCTAAGTCATATAGACAGGCAATTCATAGCCTACCCTATAAAACTACATATAGGTGTCAGTAAGACTTATCACAAGATCTTGAATCATTTTTATTGACCAAAAATTAAAAGTGATGTTTATAAGTACCGTAAATCTTGTCACATTTGTCAAATGGTAGGAAATCCTAATCAGAAGATACCTAAGATACATCTGCAACCTATTCCTGCATTTGACCATTTGATGAACCATTTAGCAGCAAAATGCTAGACTGTCGCTTCCTTACCTAATATCATGTCAGCAACCAATACTTGTTGACGATAATGTGTACGTCAATAAGATTTCCATAGGCTATTCCTTTGAAGAATACTAAAGCAAAAACTGTTCTAAAAGTTTTGGCAATGTTTTTTAACACTTGTTTGCCTCCCCAAATCTGTCCATGCTGATCAAGGAACAGATTTTATGTCTGAATATTTCCAACGACTTATGCATGATTTGGACATCCAACAGTTTAATTTTTCTGCCTATCACCCTGAAAGTCATGAGGTTACCACAAGACTATCCAAAACCACTCACCTACCCAGGATACATGTATAAAATTATATTGAACCAAACCTAAAAAATACAGTGATCAGTAAAATTCTGCATTGTATAATTATGGAGTAAGATCACAAGAGATTTTAACTCATGTTGGTAATTATCACCAAATGAAAGACCCCAAAACAGCAAAAGACTGTCCCAAAACATCCTTAACTACCCAGGATACATATAGGCAATTAAATAAATCAAACCAAATAAAAAGAAAGCGATCAGCAAAATTTTACCCTGTATAATTATCGAGTAAGATCAGCAGAGTTTTTTCCCTTATTGATACTTGCTGAAGGAAAGATCCTAAGACTGTCCCAAAACACACTCATCACCCCACGATACATGTATACAATTACAATAACTTAATGAAATATGCAAATTTTGGTGCATCCTTTCTCTCTTTCTCTCTCTGATCACTGATAATTCTAACTAAACAACTTTTATATAACAAAGAGTGGCACACTTAACAAGTCGGAATCATGCGTCACTACATTAATATTTCAAAAATTCTTTTAAATTTTTTTTAAAAAAATCTTTAATGTGACAAAGAGCAGATGAATAATTAGAACCTAAGAGTGCTATATTCACATTTTAAAATTCTTGAATCAATTTATTATTTTTAATTGGTTTGATAATGGTATGAATTACAAAAATAAAAGTAAAATCTCCTGTAACATTATGTCTTTTGTCTCTGATTTTTTCCACTTTCAGAGACACAAGTTTTCAAGGATGCAAACGAGTTTTAAAGTTTTAAAAAACCCCCAAAACAAACTACATTCAAAGGTTAGGTCCTGTACATTAACAATGCAAATTAAGCATTGGAAAACAATCATACACTAAATCTAATACATGTACTTGTAATCATAAGTACACATTTTTATCATGATATGAACATGATTTTCCAAAATGAAGATTGTGAAAAGAATAAGAAAACTTTTAGGAATGCTTAATTTTTTTACTGTCATTTTACCTATAAACTTCTTTTTATGTGCTACTGGTGTTACCCTGAAATATAGTATTTGGGGTGGAGCTGATGTACAATAGTATCACTAGAAAAGCTGGATATCTGTGAGGTGTGTCAAAATAGGTGATGTACTATAAGGTCTTTACAACCAGGGGTCATCTGATAAAAGCTCGTTAAGAAGAGTACGAGGGAATATATACCATTTCTGATCTGTATGTTGCTAAAATAATTGTTATTTCCAAAGTAATGAGAGATATCATTAGAAGTAGATTTCTTGAAAGGTGAAAGTAAATACTTAAGTGCATCATAACTGGGTTTGAAGAAGATGGACCATCCTGCTGTAGTGTATGCGTTTTTGTTTTTGTAAGGTGCTATAAATCACTTAGATCTTTGAGAAAGCACATGGTTTTAGAGAATGATTAAAACTTTGTTGCTAACATACATCTTAAAAAAAGGGACTGATAGAGTTACAATGTTTATTCAACATGTAGATCTAGTAAGTTCTTTATATGCTACTTGCCACACAAAATGAATGCCGTAAAGCAATCTAAATTCCCATGGGAAGCATCCATTACTTTTGGTAAAGGAAAAGCTTTAGAAATTTATAGCGCCATCTGTTGTCATAATGCCATGCTAATACTCTAGTATCCCACTGTGACAACAGATGGTGACACGAGTTGGAAAACAAAGACGATGCTGATAAAACTTAGCATTTACACTGTTGCAAGGCTAAATCTGTATGAAAACTGCAGTTGGAATTATGTAATTGCAATATGGCAAGTTTATAAATAGAATATTAAAAAAAACCTTTGTAATAACTAATATAGCATTTACCATATGACAAACTACAGAATCAATTCAGTAGCTGACAAACTACAATAACACAGAAGGAAAGTAGATCCAAGCACTTGCAAGCAGCCATTTACATTTGCATCAATGAAGAAAAGAAAATTCATGACTAGAATAATGAATGTTGCACTTGCAAGCAGTCATTTACAAAAATTCAGACAGAAAGTAGCACTTGCACACTGCCACGTACAGTTTGCATCAATGAAAATTACAATATACATGAATAGAACTAAGAAAGTAGCACTTGCTAGCAGCCATTTACAATTATGCATCAAGGAAGAATAGAAAATACATGCACAGAATTATGGCATTATTACCCCTCCATAAGTGTTAGGACTGGTCGCCCTGGTGTCAGGATAATGTGACTGGGTGGGACATCATGTTACCTGTCTGCAACACGATGCTAGACATCACCATAAACTGCCACACTGCAGATGTTGTAGTGAAATGACTGAAAAATTGTTAAGCTACGTTAAAAATCAGAATCACACACACATCAATAAGCTCACTGTAAACAACTTGCAGTGAGTATTGTGATCTAAAGATGCAGATTGAGACAGTAACATCAAAAATGATTTGAACAATATGCATTTAAATATAGAAAGATGAAGCACTTGTCACATATATAAGAATGGTTACTAGACTGATGGCAACTATGCTAAAGCATGCTGTCATGTATCTGAAAACTGAGGTATCATTTAAAAAAAGCAAAAATAAAATCAATCACAACATGAGTACTATTTGCACAAGCTCACCTCTTTGTTCATTATGTGTCCTTCATTTTGTTACTGCTATACAGCAGGAACAGGCTTCATAACAATGGACAAGGGATGAAGTTAATCATTAACCAATGCAATTAAATTCTGAATGCATAGCAATTGTTCTGAAGAGCAACCACAGGAAGCAGAAGGCATTTGGTAGTTTTTACATATCGGCTCATTCAAAAGTAACAAAAGAAAAGAGAAGACAATAAGGTTTGTAAATTTTAACAAAAACAATTTATTTCCCTAGAAAACACGGTGAAAAGGTGAAAATATGAAATAGGAATCTTACGGTTTGTGAAGAAAATCCAAACATTTATCCTAGTACTGAAAAAATACAAGTCCTATAACTAAATAATTTTAACTGAATCCAGGTTCGAATTTTGATGATGTTCCAAGATGGAGGATGATGACATCAGATGAAGTCTTTACACAAATGTCCAGAATTTCATGTTGAACCACAATTTGTACTGTACTATTCCAATTTAGAATGAATTTCACTGAATGTCTTTGTCCTAAACCACTTGTGTAGTTCTCCAGGGAAAAATAAATTATTATTTAAAAAGTAGATGAACTCCTATAGCTGTCATCTATAACAAGACACATCTCGAGCTCTACAGATGTAAAGAAAAATAAACTATTTCCAGCACAAGGCAAATAATACCTTCTTCCCAAGGAATAAGAATGACTCTGACTATTTCACAGGGACCTAAGTGTTTTTAAACCAAAACTAAGACATCATTTCATGCTTAGAAAATGACCTTGGCCACAACCAATCATTTACGCCAGTTGTTTATCAACCCGGCAATCTAAAAAAAAAACTTACAAAAGCCGAGAGTCATATTTACATTCTAAATAAACACTATGTTTCTTTCAAAAATATCAGATTCCGTGAACATAATCATCATCATAATAAAATATAATGATACAAAAATGAAATAAAAAGAATTCAAATTTTAACACACAAGTAAT